>JAOEHY010010211.1:0-40560 GCA_025447955.1 Psilopsiagon aurifrons
GGACTTGTTCCAACAGTTGCATGTCCTTTTTATGTTGAGGACACCAGAACTGCACACAATACTCCAAGTGAGGTCTCTCACAGAGCAGAGTAGAGGGGCAGCATCACCTCCCTTGACCTGCTGGTCATGCTCCCAAATAAATAGCTTCTCTTTAATGTATTTAATGAAATAAAGATATTAATGGATTAAGCTTTGGGATTCTTTTTTATTAATAATTAAAATTATAATCAGGAAATTGATGACGTATGTGAACAGAGATTTGTAATATGTCAAGCACTCTCTGTTTTCCTTGTGGCAAAAGAAATCCATCTCCAAGGATTTATCCAAGACGAAGAGCTAAACGGATAAACTTTATTAAATAGACTTACTTTTTCGACTCTGACTGGAGGAGGAAATCAGCTAAGAGAGTTCAAAAGAAATGCTTGAAGGAAAAATAGGAGTGGGGTGTGGTAGTTTTTAACGTAATTCTTTTGCGTTGATATTAAACTGATTTTTCTTTCTTGTGTGGAATTTAGCCTGCAAAAAAGGGATGATTCAGATGCATCTGCGACTTGCTCCTGGGGAATAAACATCATCTTTTGGGTAAGGTGGAAGTCCTTGGATCTTCCTTTTTATTTGATTGGATTTTTAAATGTAAATGGCCATCTAACCCCTGGAAACCATGGCATGGTGCTCCAGAAGGCTCAAGATGCCCTGTGTGTCTTATGACAGATGGGTAACCAAGACATCCAACAGATGGTAACCAAGCCAGAAAGGATACCAGGTCTTCTGAACTGCAGCCCGGGAGGTTATGCTCCAGTGTTTATTAATTATATTTTAATATCTTAATATAAACTAGGTTTCATTCTAACATGGTAAACCCCTTTATTTTGTTTTCTTACAGGAACAAAGCTCATGCAATCATACCCTGCGCAATCTAAGCTCCTGCCCCAAACTCTCTGAACGTGTTGGCCAATCTGAAGCAAATCTGATGGAGGACTGAGGGTCCCAAAGGTACTATAAAAGGTTCATGAAAACAGGCAGCCATGCAGAGGAGAGAAATCTGATAAATACCTGATGGGGGAAGGGTTTCGGTGCGAGATCGCACTTTATTAAAGCGTCAAAGAATTCACATGAGAGAAAGCCCTTAGAAATGCTTCAGCCACAGGAAAAGCTTCAATCAGAGCTCACACCTTCCTTGACACCCAAGTCAGTCGAATGGGAGGCACAAATCTGTAGGGATCCAACCTCATTACCTGCAGCACTACAGAAGAACTCGTTAAAATCCTCACAACTCTGCACTCAAGTCCTGACTGGAGGCAGCACCCAACCGACACCTCTATCCTCCCCTAAAGCATCTCTTCCGCGTCTCTATGAGCAAAGTACAGAAATCAGCGAATAAGAAAAGTGGAATGTCTGCCAACACACGGCTATCGAGGGACAGGGAGGAGGGCTGGAGCAGATGTACCAACTGCCTTGCTGTACAGACCCATCCGGGGGTTCCGGCAGGGTTATCCTGTTGCTTTGCTCCAATGCTAAGAGCCATCCACCCATCGGCCAGCAGCTGCTGCGGGTGCTGCTGCCCTGTCCTCTCCTCGACACGTGTCACCATACAGGTCCTGCCCCTTTACAACATCACAATATGCCTCCTGCACACTCCAAAGGATGACCACATCCTTCTGTCCCTGAAAAGCTTCACTGAACTCCCTATTCCTTACAAAATCCCTTTCAACCTCTTTCTTGGCCTTCGCTCATAAGCTGCTTGTGCTCATCCTTGCATGTAGCTATACTTCCTCATCCATCACAACCCAGTCTCATCTCATTTTCTCCCCTTCTACTCTTCTCCCAGCCCTTCAAGTGATACCTCACTACATACCATGCTATCAGGCGCTTACTTAATGGCTTTCTTCTGTTGAAAAACAGTATTAGAACCCCCATATGTACTCTATAGCTCTAACAACACAATCCTGAAATGAATTCTTGCAGTAAACTTACTGCATTATCTATTTAAATACATAAATAATACGCATAAATGACACTGTATTAATCCTCAAACAACCTGTCACATCCCTAAGAGAATAACAGGTTACAAAACGGAGGAAGGTACAGCCAAACCTTATGGGGTTTAAAACAAGGTGGGGTTTTGTCAGCACTTGAAAACAATTCAGTTTTTGGTTCAGAACACAGTTTGCATTGCAGAAAAAAGTCCAGGTTTGAAGGTCCAAGTCACAGGTGAGCCTGGCACAAGGAGCAGGATGGTCCAGCACCAAGGGAATCACATCCCTCCTCCTTCCTGGGTATCCATCCCATCTGCTGTGGCCCCAGTGGCTATGTTACAGAACCGTCACAGCTTTACTAGACCAGACAATTTCAGGACCATTACACACTGCAGTAGTATAGGATACGCTTTGTTTTAAGGTACAGCAAATGCTGCTGCTTGCTCTTAATTCTCAGAGCCCCTAGGGGAATGGAAACTTAGCATAATGTCTTTAACAACCACTGATGGAATAATCCATCTCTGCTCTCACAAGCACAGTGTAAAGAACTACAGCTCAGCTCCACATGCATGTGAACATACCAATGCTCTGTGCCTTTGTACTTACTGGCATTTCCATCCAGCTTCCTCCCAGTTTAGTTCTGTGGTCCAACTATAAGTAATAGCACATTGCAAGTATGGGAACTTTCATTCAGTATCTCTTTATACTCCCAGGACCACCACACCATGGAAATGATGATTTCCCACTTCATTTTATAGAGGACCTGGTTCAGTATATTATGGAAGTTTAACTTCTACAGGTCTAAAAATGCTACTTAAGCTTACAGTTCTGAAACAGCAGCTAAAACCCACAAGCATTCATAAAATGTGATAGGTAATGCATAGAAACCTAGAACGGTTTGTGTTAGGAGGGACCTTATAGGTCATCTACCTCCAACCCCTTGTTACAACAACTTGGTTTTCAGCTAAGGGATACAAAACTGCTCTGAAACTACCTAAAACAACTGAAAAGAAAACAAAAAAAACCTCTCTAAGACAACTCTTACAAGCATTTGATATACACAGAACACTCACAAAATGGCATGATAAAGTTCCACCACTCTTGGCATTAGACAGCATAAGTAATTCACCTGTAGATCTGTGCCCTGGCAGTAGTACACTCATCACATAAACAGGAATCCCAAAGTTCAGCTTGCTCAGCTCCTGCTGTTGGGATGACAGTGGCTCCTGGCTCTGTGCTGGCTCATCTGCACAAAGACATGCAGAAGAATAGGGTCCTCCTCCACACTTAAGCCTTGTCCTTCCACCAGACCAAGACACCAAACAGTCTCCTTATCTGTCCTACTCCTCCACTGCCTGTTCTAACTCATAAACCCCGTTACTCCACTTCGCTCACCCTTCTCCCTTATATTCCCAAAATGACAAATACAATGGCAAAACCAGCTCTGCTCCTGGATCCTGAATTGCATCTGTAGATCCTGACAGTGGCTGGTTCCCACCACACGGGCAGTGGGCAGGGCAAGGATGGAGCTGGGACACACAGCACCAAGGTGTCACTGGTCAGTGGTACCTGATGCACATCTGCTTGTTGGAAACACCTTCCCATTCATTGAGGTAATCTGGATTAATGGTGTCCCAATGGAGGTGCTCACCCCTTGCCTCTGAAGAGCTCATGGAGGGCCCATGCAGAATAGGTGCAATGATATGCCAACACACACAGAGCAGAGGTCCTCACCTTTGCACTCCTCAGACCTCAGCTTCATCTCTGCCCAGCACACATGCACTTTGTACATTCCCAGCAGCAGCAATTTGCTGTTTCCTTGATGACCCCCATAAGGTCAATGCTTTAACATCTCCTCTAATAACCTTTTTGGGAAGCAGAGACAGAGAAACACAAGCCATGATGTCCAAGCCCTGATGAAGCCAACAGACATGCCCATCATTACACTAATAACCAAAGGCTCATTATTACTTCTGAGGTGGCAGAAAGAGCTACCTGCCCGTTAGCCAGTTGCCAAAGCATCAATTCTAATTTCAATATGACAAAAGTATGTTGAATTTGATGATAAAATAGAGGTGTTCAGCTGCTGCAGAGAGCAATCTTTTATGCACATAAACCTATATACATATATAGATACATGCATGTATGTGTATACAGATCTCATTCCTAACATCATTAGCTGGGCAAGTAGTTTTTAATATGCATGTGGGCACTAGAAGGCATGAAGTAAATCTATAATAGTCTGTCACAGTGTGCTATAGCTAGCACACCTTCAGATAAATATTCTGGATTGCTCTTTAAATGCCAGCTCTCCTGATAAAGAGCAATTACCTCCCTGCCCAAAGCAGAAGGTAAATTGATGACTTGCCCCTAAGCTACCACACTGAATAAGGGAGAACCAAGTCTTGAGATGGAAAAGCAAAAGATAACTTGAACTTTCTCAAACAGTTAAAGAAGTTATTCTGGACAGCTGTCCCAATTACTGCAACACTGTGGAAAAACAAAGTAACATCTGTAAAGGATAAAATTACTGTCATTCAACATTTTTACTTCCCCTTCTGTTATACTTCCACTATAGATTTGGAGCAGCTACCATTTAAACCGAGCAGCCCGTTTTGGAACAGAGCTATTATGCAAATAATCTATTCTGCATTCTAACTAAAAGCAATGCTGTGCTAGTCTGGACAAGACATGATGCATAGGAGAGTTTAATTTTTTTCTTCCTTTTTTTTGTGCACTGGAGCAACAACATGGTAATAACAAAAGATATCTTCCTATAAAAATCAGACACTCCGGAATATAAAGACATAACCACCTTTTATGGGCTAGTGTTTGCCTTTCATTTATTTATTTAAATACCCACATCCTTTTAACATATTTTCAGTTGCAAGTCATTGCAGTGATATTAAGTGTTCTCCAGTGAGAACAATATAAAGATCTACTTGTCTTATCCTCTTAGCAAGTTTGTACCTGCGTATGCAGATTTATACCACAGACATTATCTCCTATCTCTAAGTTATATGAAATTACTTATCTGGAACACCTGAGTAAGATCTGAGATCCCGAACAATGTAAACCACCTGCACCATGCCTTAGACAATGTAATAACCTTAAACCATCAAATCAGTATATTTCATGCTTAGCATTTTAATGCTATTCTCTGGATACCTGGCTCGTGTTGGAGGAAAAGATCATACCTAAGAACAAATGCAGTCTCAGGCAATATTTAAAGATTAGATTATCCTTCATTGCAAATAGCTCATTTGTTTACTATCACACTGCTTTATTCTTGCTTTGCCTCCTTATACCACGAAAATGCTGAATATTCAGTTTAGATTCCCCAGCAGCTTTTTATTTTAGTCTAAAAACATTTACCTAACACATTCTTAACAAGCAAAGTGAAGAAAATTCAGCCATCTGTCTCTACATTACAATAACAGTTATGGAAGAGTAGATTATTCTATATAGCAAGAAATTTAATGCTAGGGATTCTTATACTTTAAGCACTGCGTGCTCATGTCAGTTTTGTACATAAGAATGCTGAACACCAGCGTACACAGAAACAATGATGTACAAAGCAAACACAAGACAAAATGCTTTAAAGATATTAAATGCATTCGATATTCTAATCATGCTGTATGTCCATGCTTCAAACTGAAACAAAAATGATCTGTGCTATTATATTCTCATCCCCAGCACTTCATTAGTTCTAAATTATCACCAAAAATACTTAAAATTACTTGCTGGAAACAAACACAATATAGAGATAGAGCTGAATCCTTACCTGGGAAACCCCCTTGTACCATTGCTGTACCAGCATGTACTTCAAGGTATCTGCATTCCTGACAAACATTCAGTGCTGTAAGCAGCTCAAATCCTCATCAGACACAGACTCAGTGCTTGTCTTTCTTCTGACGACCTTGGGCCTATTTTCCTGAGATTTTTCTCTCCTTAAGGGCAAACCGTCTGTCTGTTCCTATTATGAGATGCCATCAATTACATTAATTTCAAGCTACCCACAAGCTAACAGTTACATCTGCCAGCAGATGAAAGCTGCCTATGAAAGTATGCAGGGAGAAGCAGATCTCTGGTTTCCCACATCTGACCCACTGATGCTCTACGGCTGCTGTTTGTGCACTGGCTGACTCTGCCAGCATTCCAATGACATCCCTATCCCCAAAATCGGTTGTTTAGATCGCTGGTAGCTCCAGGTACTATTGTGCTTAATGACCCACTGCATGCCAAAAGTAGCAGTTAATAGATGTTATTTATTTAAGCATCCTTTTCATGCAAGCTACAGGGCTTAAAAATTAATTTCTCTTAATCAAATGGTTTCACTAAATGTGCTGCTTTCCAGTGCTGCAAACCCTGCAGTTTCGCACCACTGATACGTGCTCATGGCGCAGGGTTTGGCTGTTGTTTTTCTCATGTCAGAAAGCAAAACCAATCTGTTGTTATAAGCACAAGAAAGGCTCAAACTTCACTGTAAGTTGTATTTTGCTGAAACCCTAAACAAGCACTGTTAGTTTTACTGCAATGAGTGTGGAACTGAAGCACTGAAAAGACTCAAAATCCTTCATTTAGTAATTAAAAAAAGCAAAGATTAAATCTCCCTCTGAATTTATAAACATCCTTCATTATTTTGGGAACTCCTTCCCAATTCTCTATTCCAAGTGCTACATTTAAACCAACTCAAAACACTCAGTTATTTTGTTAATGCCATTAATTTGTTCATTTTTAAAGTTCATTGTCCTTTCTTTAGAATATGTATCAGAGCACACACAAAGCCATCTGTTCAGTGCATTATGTCAAGCACACAGTAAAAAAAAATACAAGAAGTCCCAGCTGCAATTTTACTATTACTTCATCAAAAATGTAATTTCCTTCTGCAATACTTCATCAGTTGATGAGAACTGTGCATGTGATTCACAAATAGAGGGGAAAAAAGAACCCCAAAACAAAAAGCCCAACAACAAAACCCCAAACTAACCCACAACCTCAAACTACAATGATGCCAACACCATAACCTATCCTCCCTGTGGCACAACAGCTTGCGAGTCTGCCCAGCATGTATAGCCCTTCTGGATCTGATATCATTAGGGCTGGTTACAAACATACATGTTTCAGCTAATTGTGGGTCAGAACAAGAATGGGGGAAGAAGATTAGCAGTACAGACTCGTATGAAATAAAGATTAACAGAGCTAAAAATGAAAGTCACTGCTCTGTTCTTCTAATCCCGGCTCTTGCATGATTTTTGGAAATCCACCCTCCTAAACACACTTCCTACTATATTTAAGAAAATTAAATATTGCTATTACTATTTTCTCCAATATTTTATGTTCCTAAAAGCTTGAAGCATTTTCCCAAGCTACATCTTCCTCTTTGAACATCATCCCTATTTGCTGTTGATTGCAGTGACATCTATTGGAGAGGCAGTGTTTGGCTACATAAGCTGCCTCACCTGAAGATCAATTTTCGGGTGTCATCCCCCCTAATAAAACAAAGAATTGCTTTTCTTTTGTTTTAGCACAGCTTGGCATGAAACAGACTCCACACAGTCAGATCCTCAAGAATCGTATTGATTTATCAGTGGGTTTGTTTTCCTTTAGTCACTGTTAATAATCCTGGCATTTTTCCAAAGCGCCAATGATCATTTTCCCATTGTCACCCACAGCAGTGCACAGACACTTCCTGAGGTCACATTTTGCACACCCCATATACTTGACCTTCTACAAAGTCTCAGCTGAACTCTATTCCTTTTTTTTCCATCTTCTGTTTTTAGTGAAAGCCACCACTCTCATGTGAGTACAGGTCTCATTGACACTATGGAAGCTGCTAAACACCTCAGGTATGATGAGAGGACTCTGCTCACATGCAAGTGCTTGCCAAGCCCAAACCAAGTCTAGACAAAAGGCAGTGAGGGTTCACCTGAACCAACCTACACACATGAGCACACACAGACTCTCACCCTTTCTACTCTTCGCAGGCACAGATCTATCACAGGGGGGAATGCAGAGTCAACATACTAGAGAAGTTTTAAAAGCTCTTTGCTAGAGAAACCACTGCTCCTCAAAAAGCATTTTAGGAAGATAAATCTTTATGCTTTCTTACAGCTTCATTGATTTCTACATTATCTAGAAACAAAATAAAAGGAAGGGGGCATTATTATCCCCTTATTAGATAGAGTTAAATACCCTTGCAGACAGGAAGTCTGAACACAACAGTATCTAGTCCATTATCTTAGCCACCTTTCACAAATTTATTATTATCTATTTTTATTATTTCAAGCTTATTTGAAACCAACCAAACCATTCTCAGTCGAGTAAACACACAAAGAATTTTACTAGAAGACAGAATAACAATTGAAATCAAGGATTCCAAGTTCTTTCAACAGTTGTCTTTCTAGTTTTCTTACAATGGTTTTTAAAGTCTTTCCTATCTACGTTATGCTTCCTTCAACACATTCACAAAGGTATATCTAAATTGTACAGTTATGAATGCCCCAAGGAAAACCTTACAAAACATTCCATTACAAACTACTTTGCCCATCCATTTCCTCTGCTGCTTTTTACTACTAACCCCTCATTACAGCAATAAGCCACAACAGGGTGCACATTAGTCTATTAGCAGATTCTTAGTGCACACCTACAGCCATCCACCACTCAAGGAAAACACCAATGCCTATTGATGCAGTCCGTAGCACAGCTGCTTGCAAGTACAAATAGCTCCTTTGTATGCTCTCCCCTCCTTTTACGTGTTTTGATTTAAAAAAACCCAACCAATTCAAACCTGATGTTTTTCAGGTTTGGGAAGTCTAAAAACCCTTCTTCTTGGAGAGTGACCTCCTCCAAAATAAAGTGTTCCCAGCCTGCAGAGTAAAATACCCCAGACAGGTGTTGTAACATTTTCAGGTCTATAACATGAAGCATTTTGAAGCCTCCTTCTGTGGCAGGAGCTGTAAGTTTTACAAAACTGTTTTAAAGCATAAACTGAAAGCCTTGAAACTGCAAACAGCAAAGAGCAAACAAAAACCACATCACACAGGGCTAGAGCTGACTACTGACAAATATTTGACAGTACCACTGGAAGAAATAAACCAAGAGGAAATACTATTTTTGACTCAAAGTCTAGCAGAAAACTAAGAATTTAAAAGAAAAAGCATTAGAAGTAAAGGTGGTTTAAGTGATACTGAAATATAAAGGAGAAGCAGCTCTGAAACTCAAGGTCTTGAGTGCAAGAAGACATGGCTGAAAAAGAACCATCTTGGACTTTAAACTTCTTAAACCACAGAAACATGGAGGACATCTGGAGTTTCTCTAAACCAAGACCTACGTATGCAGTAGTTCTATTCCAAACAAGGATTCACCCTATTTGAAAAGAACCTTTGACAAAGGAGAACATCCATAAGAAATGACTGTTAGTTCCAACAAGTCAGCAATGAAAGCTATAGTTTCGGAGGTGGAAAAGTAGA
The DNA here is from genome assembly GCA_025447955.1 of Psilopsiagon aurifrons. Taxonomy (NCBI): domain Eukaryota; kingdom Metazoa; phylum Chordata; class Aves; order Psittaciformes; family Psittacidae; genus Psilopsiagon; species Psilopsiagon aurifrons. Next base: position 9,449 of record JAOEHY010010211.1, read on the forward strand.
CAGAAAGGAGCACTGCAAAAAGGCAAGTGGATTTAGATTCCACAGGGGAAATTAAATCAGTACCAAAAGGTTATTCAGCCACTTTAAGGGCAAAACAGACAAAGCATGGAGATTGTGAGGCAGTATGGATGGGACAGAAAGGAAAGAAAAATTTTCCAAGTATGGCAGGAAGACTAACAATTCTTTGCTTTCTTTTTCAGTATGAAGGACATGGAGACAAAAGATGAGAGCACGGGTCAAGAGAAAGATGAAAAAGAAAAGACAAAAGCAAGCAAGGAGTAAAAACGATTAGTAGAGCAAGTAAAGTATTTCTGGAGTATGAAAGAAATTGATGAACAGGTTAATAACACTGTAGCTGTATTAACAAAGTCAATGAGAAGCACCATCACAGGACAGATTTAACAGCTGTCTCACCTCAAGTTCTCTGCTATGGCCTCCCACGCTATTGGTAGAGATTGAGAACCACAGGAAGTAAATGAAAGGACAAGGGGGTATTGACAGGGCAAAGGGAATGGCTTTAAGGTGCCAGAGGGGACATTGTGATGAGCTCTTAGGCAGAAGCTCTTCCCTGTGAGGGTGCTGAGGCGCTGCACAGGGTGCCCAGAGAAGCTGTGGCTGCTCCATCCCTGGCAGTGCTCAAGGCCAGGCTGGACACAGGGGCTTGGAGCAAGCTGCTCTATGGAAGGTGTCCCTGCCTGCGGCAGGGGCTGGAACTGGATGAGCTTTAAGGTCCCTTCCAACACAAACCTTTCTATGATGATGAAAGAATTGCATGGACGTACCTGAGCTGACATCACTTCTTCCTTTTAAGATAACTTATTTTCTAAATAAGGAAGAAAATAAACTTATTTCACCTGTTCACTGAAGCACAGAAAATTAGTTAAGGTTACAAAACCCGCAGTAGGATAATTGGGTGAGGAAAAGAAAATATGAACATGCAAACAGACAGAGCTGAAAAGGTAAGTACTGGGCTGAGATTTCTGGGAAAGGTGCTCAAGAATCGGGACAGAAGTTATGAACATCAAGTAGTTCATAAAAATAACACTGTACTGGGATTCACAGAGAAAACTTTGTTTTTCAAATGATCACAGAAAACAGACTCCATAAAAGCCCATTTCCACAGCTGCCAAGATGCTTAATATCATTAAGTGCAGTTGGATCATTTCTAACATGCTTTTTAGTTCAAGGATTGAGGTGGAAACTTAGTTTAAGCTTCCTTAGCCTGCTTTTTATTTTAAAGAAACAGAATGAGTTGGGGGACAATAAAATGGAGAACGTGTATCTTGGTTTACCAAGATGGCTATAGCAAAACATGCAACTGCAGTCAATAAAAAGCGTAGAGAGGAGATTGATCTCAATAGATTTGCTGTCAAATCTGGTAGGATTGATGAATTTAATATCAGAAGTAGCTTTACCTTCTTGGCTACTAGACTCAGCTGGCAATATCATTAGTGATGGCAGAACAGCTAAAAAATGACCCAGCACATCAACAAGAAATTAGTTCTGTGCAAAGTATTAACTTAGGACTAGCAAACACTCAGATTGAGGCATATCCTAATTGGATAAATCAGGTGCCAGGCTACTTATCAAACATATCCTTTACCCTGGAATTATAACTTTAATAACAAGTTGAAATCAAATTGCTATAAACTGGAGTTTTACAGAGCTGGTTTGAAAGCTCTATCTTGAGATTCAATCCAACATCCACAGACTTTGCAGTGAAATGCTCCTCCTCATTACTACTCCCCACAAAAACACTGGAAAACCTTCTTGAGGTAACTATGTGGCATATTTCAAGCAGATGGGATGACAAACTCAGGAAGGGGGGGTGGTTCTGGAAAAATCTCAGCTGGTTTAAGAACTCGCAGCTTTCCCTTAATGCAAGAGAGGCAGAGCTGAACACCCTGCTCCTGTGCCCCGACTACTGTTTCCATGAGAACAACCTTCCAAAATCCTTCTCATCTCCACCAAAGCAGCCCTATAAGTGACAAACCAACCAAACTCATTAATTATCTCGACTTCAATGGCCCACTATTGCCAAGGAAATCAGCAAGAGCAGCTGGAAGAGCTTTCCCACCAGCAGGCCCCAATTTAGGAGCTCCCACTCTGAATGGGAGCCATGGTTGCTTCAAGGTCAAAAGCTACAAAGGCATCTCTTTGCTTTGGCTTACCCGTAATTAGGGCAAACAAAAACCTCTCCAAGACAAAAGATGATAAGAATCACCCCTACAAAACTCCCACATGTATGCTGATTTGGTACAAGAGAGTATAAAGAGAAAAAAGTAAAATAAGGTAATTTTTCTTAGAAAATAGTTTAGGACTCCTAACTGCAATTTTTGTATTCTGAAATATTTTATTGGAAGATAAACTATGGATAATAGTATTCTGTTTATCCAAAGCCACAATTAACAAAGAAGTATGGATCTAAGTGAAGCTCTCAAGTTGCAGTGGATCCTACTCTTTAGGTCCCTCATCTTCCACGGAGTATATTATCATAATTCATAATAAAACCCAGAACCAGATAATTGCAGAACTTTCCTGTAAAATGTGCTACAAAATAAGGAGGATCCTTTTTTCAGTAGAGAACTGAAACAATAAATCAGCAGATTTTTCTTTCTAAAGGAAAATATATTGCTTGAATAGCATTGTCTGCCACTAACCACAGGCTTTTCTGGACAAAGACTATGCACAACGGTGGCTTTCAACCTACATCTGCTCAACTACCACCTCAATTACAGCAGTAAAGCACAACATCTGCATTTCACTGCTGTCATCACTGCCACAGCAAGTCCTCTAGACATAACTTAGACACTTTTAGACTAAAAATAAACAAAGCCCTTCCTACATCTCTTCGGAAGAGCTGAGCTACAGGAGCCTGGCTGGGAAAAGACGACCGAAGTTATACATCAGTAGCCCTTGGTGAGAAGATAGAAGATTAGATGCTATCTCCACACTGAGCACCACTTCCCATAACATGCGCAATAAATAACAGATAAGTGTATCACAGTCAGATTGTGTTCCATAAATGTAATCTGACATTACTGTGGCACTACTCACTCTCTGCACAAGCATCCTTATCCTCCTCTTCATCCACATTAGCTTCTTCTGCATGCAGTCTTTCAAGTGCTCTATAAGGAGGTGGCAGTTTCATTGGAGGTGGAGCTCCATACTTTCTCTAATGGATTCAAGGACAAAAAGTTACATGCTTTGTAACCTCCATGCACAAGAAAAAATTCCTATTAACTATTCCACTCTAAGAGCACATACACAGCATGTAAGTACAATGCTAAATTCTGCAGCATAGGCTTTCTATGCAAGAAATCAGAGCAAGAAGTGACACTGAACACCAAAAAAAAAGAAAGTACAACTGCCCCTGCACATTTACTTGTTGACAAAATACTCATGTATCATCACAAACACGAAAGCATGAATATTCATCAAGGATTAAAAATAAACATTAAATTATACCCCATTTCTCATTAGAGAATCAACAACAAAATTGCTACTGATGAAAGTGCAACTTTTAAATACAAGACAAGAACTCAATCTTAGGGCATCTACAAATATTTGAACACAACAGTTCATTTACATTTTGGCCTAAATTTAAAAATGATTTTCAATTATCACTTGAAATAAAATTCTATTACCTCACATAAATACAGGCAGCTCCTATAATGATGCATATAGCGGCGCATAGCTGGCATACAGAAGCAGCTCTGAATCTAACGAAGGGGCTTGCTCATCTGAGCAACTGCTTTTATAGCTCCAAGTAACTGGATCATGCCTTAGTTTGCTACTTGATGTCACTAAATTACGTTCAACTGCATCCCATGCTACCCCACTACTAATAGCAAGATGCACTTTAGAAAGGGAACACAGGGTGCAATATGCCATTAGAGCAACCAGAATGCCTGTAATTAATTTCCTCTATAGCTGGGAAATACAACTCGACACCCAAACATCAAACTGAGAATCAATTTTTCCACTGTGTACAATGAAAGCTGAACCTGAATAGGGATTCCGAAGATCTTGAGCCTAAATTCAAATAGTCTAACTAGAAAACTACAGTGCAAACTACATAGAAGATTTTGTGATATAAGATATTCATCATTCCATCCACTTAAAAAACATTACAGGAAACTGCTGTATTGAAGACACCATAATAATAAATTAAATCAATTCAATCCAAAAGTAATTAGAATACATTCTTCTTATTGTAAGAGCACTTGGAAACACCACCGCTGTTTTCCCAGGGTATACAATACACAAATACAACTCCTACTTTATTGGTTGACATCAACACAGGTAGAACCATGTGAGGTGTGAGGGCTCATGTCCTACATTATCAGGCAAGTAAAGACATAAGACCTGCAGCTGAACTTTCAGCTACCTATGACAAATCGCTAGGTTATCACTATAATTTCGTAATAATTCATAGTCTAAATGCTGAGCCCTTGGCTTTTTAAGACCTTAAACATCTCACAGAATCCCAGACTGGTTTGGATTGGAAGGGGCCTTAAAGCTCATCCAGTTCCAACCCCCTGCCACAGGCAGGGACACCTTCCACTGGAGCAGCTTGCTCCAAGCCCTGTCCAACCTGGCCTTGAACACTTCTTGTATTAACACAGGTTTTTCCAGCACAGAGGCATAGCCAACAAGCAAAATAACGTTAATATCTAGTTTGTCCACAAGCAGCACAATTGTTTTAAGCGGTTTTATATAAATCACTTCAAGCAATCATTTTTAAACAAACAAATCAATAAAGGAGGATAAACACCAACAAATCAGACAAAACCTCTAGAATTGAAGAGGTAATTCATCATCCAGGAAAATGCAGATTTTCAGCTGAATGTGGCTGCTTTCAAACCAAACTCTTTTGTGACACTTTGAAGACTGGACTAGAAACATCACTGATTCCCCATGGGGATGCAGACTAGTAACCCACTAATAGCAACTCTTTCCAACTCGGAGGTGCCCCTACTGTAGCACAGCAGGGCTGCTTTGTGAATCAATGTTCAAAGGTAAAAAGGAGCTACATATTTATGCACCGAAGCTCTTCTATATTCCACCCACCAGTTTACAGCACCAATAGATGAAAAAGGTTTGAAATAGATTAGACTCCCTCTTTAACCTCTGAATGCTATAGAATGCAGCACACTGGAGTCCTAGAGATTAAAGGCAGCACGTTGCAAGAGGATGAGTGCTTTTCAGATTAGAAATACAGATAACAAAACCCAGAAAAGGGGATTGTAACTGCTTCATTTTAAGTATTATCCACTGGCATGAAAGCATGACTTCAACACCTTGCTTGATATTTATGAATAACTGAGCCTCAGAGCTTCTGTGTCTGACAGGATCTGAAAGAAGTCTTGCAAAAACTTTTGGAGGCAAGAGTTACCCAAACACCAGAGTACCGAGTAGGATCAAATGAAAAGCTCATCATATTTGTAGTTGGTATGTTAAACTGCAGCGGGCAAAAGTTATTGTCTGCACTAGTTCTGTCTCTGCTCCTCCAGTTCTGACACCCTCAAAGTATCAGAGAATGCTTCGGGTTGGAAGGGACCTTAAACTCATCCAGTTCCACCCCCCTGCCGTGAGCACGGACACTGACTTACACTCATCAGTTAATGCTTTTCTCAGGAAAATATCTAGGCCTTTGGAGCAATATGTCTGGGAACGAGAACTTAACTTTTTCCCTTACTGCAGTGATTAAAACATACCCACTGCTTTAGACCAGATAGCTTTTTGCTCTTACAAAGCTGCTGTGAAATAGTTGGGAAGCTACTGTGCAGCAACTGCCTCACAATAAGCTGGCCAGCTACAGATCACTTGGTCATTTCCTTGTTTTACATGGCAATGGGAAATGTAGGAGACTTGGCAGATTTAATTATCCTGTAACATGATTTTACTGAATTTCAGCCAGCCCTCACATTAAGGATATTATCTGTGTACATATTACTATTTCTCTGTTTCTACTGAACAAAGAGAATCAATTTGCCTCCATGTGGAGCAAAACAGGTACTTCCAGAAGGATGCTACAAGAGCTGCAGTAGAGGTTTCAGCACCCAGGGGAGACAAACAACATTTGTCAGAAACCTGCCTTCTATTTGACAGAAATTTGGCAAGAATTACTTGAAGCAAAGATATTTGAACAAAACACTTCAAATTTAATTTCAGACTTCAGTGAAGGCTTATCACAGAGTTATAATGACTGCTATTATACCATTTGATTTAGTAAAAGCGGGGTATAGCATTGAATGGAATAAATACCTTATCACTCTTGTTTTCTTTGTCTGAATCCTGATCTTTGCTGACTTGGATTCCCTTAGGCTGTATGGTAGAAACCTGAAAAACAATGCATAAATTACACACATTAGGAAGAGCACTGCAAAACAAGCATCCAAAAGTTAGGTAATGTCGATGATAAAGCTCCCCAGTAGACTCTTAATTATGCCCCATGTAGAAGGACACTGCAGAGCAGTCTTCAATTACATTCTTTTACTGAATTTACAAACATTCTCTACTTTTTCTAGTGTTCACGGTTCGATATTTAGCCTCATCTCTTCATTCAATTCAAAATTACTCTAAAGTCAACATTATGGATGTACATCCTTGATGCAGAGCTCAGCATGGACTCTTGAAGAGTCAGTTCTTAGTTATTCACATGCAGAACAGTCTCCATGCACAGACACCTAACAGGTACCTACAGTCCACAGTTCAAAGCAAAGCAACTCAAACTTCAAGTTATCTGGCTTTTCCTTGTCTCTAAATTGACTAAGGAAGTAACGGTCAGAGATGCATCTGAACACTTGAAAGTTCTGATAGGGTTTTTGGATCTTTTCTGTGGAAAAGTTGATACAGAAAGCGAGCCAACCCAGTTACCATCACTGCTTGAGCACCTTCCCGCTATAGGTGGTGAAAGCCTCGAATACATTTTGAAAGACTCCCTGGAACACTGGAAAAACAATGGACAAAACTGTGCTGGATTTGTCTACAATCGTCAGAAAGGTCTCCTCACATCTGCTAATCCACCAAAATTCCCAATTAACTTCTCAGATTATACCAAAAGTACATAGAGGTCTTGGGATTTGGGGGTGTGTGTGTGTGTGTGTGTGTGTGTGTGTGTGTGTGTGTACTTCAAGGCAGGCAGAATTGTATGCCTTTTCTTCCTAAAACATTAAATGTTTTCTTGCCTTGGCCTTGAAGATGAGAAGGTGCCTAAAATCTCTTGAAAATTACCTTGCTCCCAAATAACTCCTTGAGGTCCCCGAGGTGATACATTTTAGATGGAGCTGTGAGTGCGAATCTGACCGATTTTAATTACACTTTTGTTCCTTTGGACAACAGAGTATCTTTTTAGATTATGAAATATGAACAAATTAAAACACACAGGGCCAGTCTCAATTACACAGGTGGGAGAACTGAATTAACACCTAGACAACAGATTTACATCCACTCAATTTACATCAGAGAAATGAGGTTTCAAATCAGGCCAGACAAGTCACCAATCAAACATGCGGTCCATAAGTAGGAACTCTGACAGAAAGGATGGACACAAAAATTGATGGAATTTGCTGATAGGAATTTAGCCAAGTTTCAACTAAGATATATTTTATACATTTATTAAGTTTTGGAATGAAAATAGAAATAAACTTACCTTTGGTATGTTAGACAAACCCTGAACTACGAACACAACAGGATTTCCCGCATTCTTGATGGCTTCTACTGCTTCCTCATGTGTGGCATTTTGTAGGTCTATCCCAGAAACCTAACAACGAAGGTTTATTTTTATTAGGTACCATGTCTTTGGCACACAATCATCACAAGAGATCACACACATTTGCAGAATATTAGTGTAGCTGAGGAGGGAGCCAAAAGCAGCCAAGAGAAATTATTTGTAAAGTATGTTTCCATGATGGTTTAAGGGAAAGTATGTTACTTAGTGTTCAGAATTAAAAGGTGGCCATATGTTTCCCAAAGCTATTCTTCTAGATAAAAACATAAGGAATAAGATATTCAGAGAGTGCTAAGATATAATGCTGGGTATAATACGATTCTTCCTGATTTTACCTGTTTGTGAACTAAACCTGTTTTGAAACAAGCTTTCGAAACATCTAACAACCCTAAAGCACGTACAAGAATGGCACTTTCAGCTCAGATTCACAAGTAGACATCTGGAGAAAAATGAGTAAAAAATCAACACAGAGCTAGAGGTGAGAGCCAGGAAGGACCTTCTCCCCAACTGCACCTTTCAGAATCAGGGATTTACCCCAAATAGTAAACAGACTGTTAAACTGCTCCAAATTGGCATATGCAAAATAACAGCCCAAATTCTAGCACGAATAGATTATGTCCTTCTATACATTATAACTGATGCTTACAAAGGTATTCTATAACTTATTACTCATTTTTATGGAGAGAGGGCACTCATTTTTTTCATTTCCCCATCAGATGCTAGGACATATATTTTCTTACAGAGGAGAATGTTAAAAGAGCTCCATAGTCAGAACTTGAAAAGAAGACAAACACCAGGGGTTTCTTTTGGTTTTCAAAACAGTGTCATCAATACTTCATGAAGTGGTGGTAATATTTTGTCCCTCTCTCCTCCCAAAGCTGTTTGAGTCCATCTTTATTTCTAAGAATGAAAAGGTAGGTTTATCTGCATTTACCTCAAGTATTTTATCTCCAGTTCTTAAAGCTCTTGTTCTTCCTGCTGGGCTGTCTTCCAAAACATGTTTGATAAAGATCCCTTTAAGTTCTTCTCCATTCTTCAAGCGCTTTATGACAGTTTGTCCACCAACAATACTGATTCCAAGTGACACATGAGGGTCTCTAAAGATCTCAACACTGAAAAAATACATGTGGGTAGTTTAACAGCTTCAAACAGGGTTTTTTAAACTATTCATGCAAAGCTTTCAACAAATGTAAGCTTCTGGTCTTTCAAGACTTAATAGAGTAAAGGGATGAAGTCAGAAGCCTAAGAATGCTCTCAACAGAGTTGGCTTTTACCCCAAGCATATCTGACTCCACAAAGAACAAAATTCTGCTGCCAACAGCGCCCATTGGGCATAGGCTTTTATTTCAGAGAAAGTCAGAGTAAAACAGGCAGGTCTTCAAATAAACACTCATCCTCTTCCAGTGTGAGCAAATTGTCTGGAAACAGCAAACACTGCAAGTGGCATGTGAGACAAATAATAAAGTGCTTCATACAACTTTCTGAACGCTGCCTTCAGCGTATCAGATGCATATCAATCACCTTTAAGCAGAAACTTTCTGATCATATTTTACTTGGGACCACAAAAACAATTCACCTAAAAATGCCAGCAATACAACAAGGATGTGGCTAAAACTTGGCTATTTGGAATTCTGCCGTTACATTTAGCAGAGAACCCATGGAAGAGGAGACAGCAGCACTATGTGCATTGTTCACACCTAATAGTTACTAAATGAGCAAGAACTTGTAGGTCATCCACAATGTAAATCCGCCAAGCTTTCCCAAGACAGCTGTATAAATAGAAGGCATAATTTTGCTGAACATCTGTTAAGAATTCACTGTATCTAAGAAAGCCCAAGGTACACAAGTACCTTAACATTACTGGAAGAGGAGGGGAGGGAAAAAAACCCACAAGAACTAACCAAGCTAACAGAAAAAAAGACATAAGGTAAATGGGAAGATATAATTAATCATATGAACATACGTCCGTGGTGGTCCCCAGTGGCTGAAGTTTGGAGTTTCTTCTCCTTCTCCTTCTTCTCTCTCAGGTAATTCACTAATTGGGGGCAGAGGGGGGAAGGAATGAAAAATAAAGTAGGCATCAGCCATGCCAGGTAACAATTCCTGACATACTTTGTATCTGGCAGTGAGACAGCAACGCCTTCTCACACTGGACAGTTGAAACCAAATGTGCAGAGTCAACACACCAGATAGGAATTTTTGTATTTAGGTTTAAATGTACTTAAGGAATGCTCCAGAAATAAACATGACGGGCAGGCCAAATTTATAAACTGCTCTGTGATATACAAATCTGTACTGCATTTACTCATTCCAAATGACTATTTAAGCAATTAACATTTACTTGCTGATAAATATGCTGCGATTCTTAGAGAGGGATATAAACATCGCAGAACCAGCCTAGCTGACCAGAAAGCAGATCACGATACAAGTGGGAGAACATATCCTGCATATTCCATTAAAAACTCCAGAACGGGGTCTTAATTAAACTTTTATACTATATATGACTCACCTATTCACAGAATCAGAATGGAATTAAGGAATTGCATGCCCCTACAGAAAGGTTGAAGAAAAACATCCTTGCATGAGTTTCCTATAGATTCTGAGAGCTATAAATGCTACTCTCAAACTGCAAAAAGGAAGTAGGATGTTGTGGTGGAGGAATAATCCCCTCATTTTATTGAGCAGCCATCCCTCTGAGGGCAGATTACAGATGAATTAGGGAATTACTGAGGATGTGAATCAACAGACACCAAAAGCAGATTTACACAACCAAAACTGGTGGGACGCTTGACAGATACGGCAAATATCTACAAGCAGTGCCAGCTCAAGGTTTCTCAGCATTACTGGCAAGACTAAAACCTCCTGTACAGGACTGACAGCCTTGGCTGAGCTGCTCTTCCCAAAAGGAAGAACAAAGGAAAGGGAAAACCAAGAGGACAGACCTATGATAAGGAGTTAAGGAAGAGGCACCTTAAGCAGTAATGACCAAAACTGCTAGTAAAGGCTACGTCCCTCTCCTCCAGGCCACATACATCCATAGTACCCTTACTATGAAGCAGAGTTAAGTAGGTGGCAGAGCCATTTGCACTGTGCTGTCCTAGTATGCAGGGAAGGAAATATTTGGTGAAAAGATTCAATAAGGCTGTAAGGCAAAACTCAGCACCTTGTGCAAAAGTCATACAACTGGTCATCTATGTACATCTTACTGTTTCACATGGCTTTTTATGATTAGTGAGCTAAGTCAAGCAAAAGACAGTTAAGATCATTAATAGAAAATCTTCCAGAACCTGAAATCTTTCTCCATACCTGCACACAGGTGTTCTAGGATGAGCTAAGGTGGTTACTCTCCCAGATTCCAGGTTCCTGGAGAAAACAGAATCTTTGCCTTTTAGTTCTTCCTTTTCAATAGCTTCCAGATCAACAGCAAGCCCAGGTCCTTTGGTGTCAATGTGAAGCTTTGTATCTGAAAAAGAAGAGGCGTAGATGTGCACATTTGCTTCCTCTGTCCCTGTACCTTCCAGCTCACTATGTTCTAACCATGGATCTTGTGTGATGATCAAGAGGTTTAGAGATACGGGATGTTTAAAGAAACTTCAAAGCATGCTAAACACTTATTTTACAGCATCTTGCTTCTGATGTACATGCAGTCATGTAGTAACAGGAAACACCAAATCTTTGTGGAGCTGTGACATGCTTAGGTACAATTTACAGGACAGAAGCTCCCCACAAAATCACTTGATTAGAAACAGCAAATCCATCCTTTATGCAGGGAGAGTGGTGCAAAGCTCTGCTCTAGCACAGACCCCACCATGCTGGGGAAGCATGATGTCATTCTAGTGACATAAGTATCAACATTAACACTAATGGAACTACCAGAGCTCCTGTCAGGAGTCATAAGTCTGGGGGCTACACACCGTCTGCTGTACAAGATGCAAGTGACAAAGACAGCAACCTAATCTCCTTTCTCCCATCCAGAATGCTGTTTCAAGGCAGGTTGATACATCTGACAAGGAGAAACTGCTCCTGAGGACAGACTTCAAACCCAAGATACAGGGCAATTATCTACCATAGAGCTCACTTGCAAATTCTGGTTGTGGTAAAGTTACCTCCAGAGCCTTGTCAGCACAAAAATCTATCAACTCAGCAATCAAAAGTGACATAGACCTATCCCTGACTGAATTACAGGCCTGAGCAATTTTACTTCCGCATGGAATCCTACTGGGGACATTAGCTACATAGAAGAAAGTGATTCTCCACAGACAGGACAAAGCTGCAGATACTTTCAATATCACTTGTGACAACTGTAAGTGAAGATTTGGTGGAGGAAACTGAAACCTATTTAAAGCCAGACTGTCTTTGGCTGCAGAAAAAGTCTTCATTTGAATATCGCATAATTTGAAAGAATCGGTGTTTGGTATAAGATTTACATTTGTAAATATGAAATTATAAGTTAAGCAAAAAACTTCTTACAAACCTAAATCCTTGGGTCTTGCTCCTGACTGAGTAATTTCAGTATCAAATATGTCTTCTTGGTAGCCACTGTGTGCTGTGGTTCCAGAGAGCAGTGAACTTAGAGCACCATTTTCGTCACACTTCGCAGAAGAGAGTAAAATTAGAAAGCAATGGTATCAACTTACAGAGGGGTATTTGACATGAACATTGAGTTTTAGAGCAAACAGTCGCATTTTCTCAACTACATCTATATTTTTTCAGATAACTATGAAATACCAACTGCTTGTATATGCACTATATTAAGAACAGGCATGAAAAATGCTATGTGCAATTGCAGCACAAAGCAACTATCTTTCTACTCGCCTTTATGTTTGCTCATTTGCTGTTTTTAAGTAACAAATGTATATATTTAATATTGTGCACCCTGGTACAAAACTGACACTAGAAGCTACATTTTAGCCTGTTTATGAACATACCGATAGGGACAAATTGAGCAAAACCTGAAATTCTCTGTGGCTGTGATATTATATCCTTTCCACTTCAGTTTTTTCCTGTAAGAGCAGGTATCTGGGAAGCTGGTGCATGGAACGCTGATATCATCACTTTTTTGTCTGACAAATGAATGAGCAAAGACTCAGGACAAAACAGATAATTCTCAGAATACTTGAGGATGATATACAAGAGTTTCACAATTTACTCGAAGCTCTGTCTCCTACTCCTTCATCCACTAGTACGCTTGTTACAACTGCTTTTGCTGTATCATTTTTCACTTAACTGCACTATCATCTGACCCAAGGGAACTGATCTGGATTAAAAATAATGAGGAAAAGAGGGAGCTCCTCTCACTGACATTGCTGCTGAAGCCCCTGGACTATTAAAACCATGAAGTGACATTCTGCTATTACTGACATGCACCGTATTAGTACAGACTGCAAAAAAGAACTGAGCTCCCAAGCCACAGATGGGAAAGAAGATGCAAGTCCAGTTACAACTCTGTAAATACTCCAACCTTAGCACATACCTCAATCGAGCAGTCAAACAACAGACACCAAGTACGAAAGGACAGACTGTGTACAAGTAGAGGTACCCAGATCTCCTCTAGTAATTAAAACACTAGGAAGACTCTTTTATAGACTTTAGGTCTGGAATTTGCCTTGAAGTATGTGTCCCTTGGTGACGGTACAGCACTGAGACCAGTAAAGCATTCCTTACCATTCGATCTTTATTGCACGGATATTCCAGTGACTGTTTTGGACTTAAGTTCACACTGGATCGTAAGCCTTGTATTTCAGTAGTCTCAAGCTGCTTTGCCCATTGTTCTGTATCGAGGTTCCTCTCTAAAGCTGTCTTCTGTCCATATGAAGCATTATATTTCAGGAAGCCAGCATCTTCTTCATACTCATCCACCAGCATTTCCTGTTCTTCATCCATTTCTTCTGTTCTGGGTTTCAAAAATTCATGCATCTCCCAGGACTCCTTCTCACACTCATTGCCATTTTGGGAAAGCTGAAATGACCTTCCCAAGTGCAAACTTGGTTCATCAACCAATTCTTCTTTAAAAGGAGTTTCATCTCTGAAACCCTGCATAAAACATTATTATAGGAATATAGATTTTACATTCTGTTTCTTGCTAACTCATTTAAAACTATGGTTTAGGTTAGGCCTATATTAAAAGCACAGCCTTATTTTTGAAGTGAAAATCTTGTACCTTGTGCATTTCCAAAAAGAAAATACACTTTGTGACTTGTGATTTTAACACCAAAAGTGGACACTGCAATTTATTTTTTAAGTATAAAAAAATATATGCTGCGCATCTTAGGTATTGCTGCAGAAAAACCAACTTGAAGTTAGGGAATGAGAATTATTAAATAACACTATAAAACCTACAGGAAAAAGTATATCTAAATCCAGCTAAAGTACTTGTGTGTTCCAGACTTACCTGCTGTTGCTTTATGAATGCATGTTCATTTCTTAAGATAACCATCAGCTAAATAAAAAACAACCTAAGAGCTTGCTTATGCAACAACATCAATTAAAAAATCCCAACCAAATCAAAGCCACGTTTGTTTGTCCCTCCCTTCATACAATATTTTAACCTGGGGAAAAGGAGAAATGTATGAATCACCTAAAGAAAAGGAACATAATTGACTGTCTATTATCTAATACCTCTACTGTTTCACAGGGAAGAGTGTTCTTTCTACTGAATTAAACCACAGAGCAACAAACAAAAAAAACCCCAAACAAAACCAAGAGAAAAGGTATTAAAACCCACTCTGAAAGACGCTGCTCAACAGTTCTTTTTCTAGGACATGTGAAGGCCTCCCCCATTTCCAATGCTCACTGCTTCTCCTAACTTGAATGAGGTGCTATTCATTAGCCCAGGGTGAGTCTGCACAGGCATCTGGAATTGTATGCCTTGCACTGGTACCAGAAAGCCTGCCACACAGAGAAAGCTTCTCCCCTCTTTCCTTCAGGCCCCCAGGTACATATGCCCAAACCCAACCTCCACTGAAACCCCAAACACTGAAACCAATCTATGGATTAATGGGTCCTCAATCAAAAAGTTTTTCTTTCCATTTCCTGCCCCTTTCCAGCCTCCCCGAGGTACTTCACCATTTCTGACCTTTGGTGTCAGAATCCTGGTTTGCGAGGTTTGTACAAATGCAGAAGCAAAAAAACCCCAGATGCTGCCAAAATTTTCACATAGTTAAGTCAGAGACAGGAGAAAAAGCTAGAGACAGGCAAGAGCAGAATGAAACAGTGCACTAATACCAGCTGGCAGGAAAGCAGAGCAGTAGCAATCTAGAAATTAGCACATTTGTCATGAGCATTAAATTGTCCTTTAATCTATGTGACCTGTGTACCTCGATCTCAAAAAACACCCAGTCTGAAGAGATTCTAATTCTCTCCATCTTCATTTCACTTCCCTTCTGCAGCATCCTTCCCCAAACATTTCTGCAAGAGGCACCAACTTCACTGGTACGTAAAAGAGTTGACTTCGCTCAGAAAGCCCACAGCAATCTGTATCCCCATCTCCTGATACAGCAGTTAGGTGTTTCATCACCGAGTGCTGCACTGCAGTAGCAGACGCTACCAATGGAATAGGGAATACTGCAAACATGACAGTAAAGTCTACTGTTATAGCATATCAAATCTTCAAGTTCCCTTTTCCAGTTTTCCAAGCCAGCTTTGTCAGCACAACGCTGATGCATAAGAGCGGAAGCCATCGTGACACACCACTCTTGGCTCTTACGAGAGCAGGTGATACAAGAAATGGATGAAAATTTTATACTACTGCTCTAAGCTATTACCACTGCTGTCGTACATAAGGTAAAACAAAATACAAGCAAATACTTCTGTGCGTCTTTTGTACACATTGATCATTCCAGTTTCTATATTCAGCAGGACTTGAAGAGAAAATAGATCCTTTATTTAAAATACTTCATAACATTGTTTCACTGCTCCCTAAATAAAACTAATCTGAGCTGCCAGAGGCATAATTGCTCTGCCAGGAACCCTTCCTATGCATCCAGAAAACAGCAACTTCCCTTTTACATCATGAAAATCAGTAAATACAACGTCCAGGCTAATTTCCACATAGTATATATACATCCACCCTGTGATACTCCTCCTTTGGCTCTAATATACCATTTCAGCATTAAAGATTATGTTTGTATGCAGAGACAGGTGCACATGTTTAGCAACAAGAAAAATCTACTTTTATCACTGTGCTGCAGTTCTGGATGATCCTTTATGTATCGTCTTTTCTGGTCTAAAAAATGTATTTACCAATGTGAATTAATAAAAACGTTGCAGAGCACTTGAGAACAGGTGAAAATTCAAAGATATCCACGTCTCTCTTACTGTGCACAGGTCAGTATTGCGGTATTACTGCCTATTACCCTGGGATCTGAGTTACTCACTATGTGCTTCATCCTCCCACAATAAACAGAATTATTTCCCAGAAAATAAGAAAAAGAGGAGAACTGAGGAAGAGAGAGATCACTTGAGACCACATAGGAAGCCTATGAAGAAGAATAAATTTCAAACTTGCCTTATGCACAAGACTTTTTTGGTTTGCTTCAGTGTAATAAATAGTGTTCCACTTTCTTTGCAAAGCTGAACCAACTACTTATGACTAATAAGAACACAGCATTCCTGTTTCATACCCAAGGGAACCCAAGGTATTTTAATGGCATAGTAAATTTGATAAGGCAGTCTGGGAATCGCATTGGTAAGAGCTATGCCTGTGCTTACTGTTCCCAATATAATTAGTGTACAGTTAGCTGTTAGAGACTGTTTTAGAGGGGAATCCAGCCTGAAGTCTTACCCAAAGGACACAGGATTTTCTTACTTTAGCACATCATTTCCTGTCCATATAAACTTAAACTAAAAAGAGAAACTAAATACCTGTGGCGCTTCAAGTATCATTGAGAAATTATCCATTGGTTCTGGAGATGCAGGGCTGCTCTTAATGTTGCTGGAATCCAAACTGTGCACGTTTTCCTCCTCTTTGCTTTCTCCCTAAGAAAGATACTCAAAATGATGAGCCGGGAAAACAAAGAAACAAAAGCAATCCCCACAGTCTTCAATAAACTAAAAGGGAGGGGGAGAACCAGCCAGTCAAGAAGAGGTGGGAAAAAGTTACAGGATTATAAAAAGAGAAGTTGTAAATGGAGAAGATAAAAGAATAAAAGCTGTTGTCTTCAAGATACAGCAAAAAATAAAGAGCTGTGTAGGAAAGAAAGACAAATACAATGATATGAACAACAAAATAGCACTTTTTAGAAAAGGAAAGAATATATTTAACAGCCTTCCTACATTCTTAGTTCACCAGTCCTGAATTACAAGCACTTTCAAGTAGATGGTGCTCTAATTAATTTTGCCTAGGTGTCCTTGATGCACAATGCTACAGTGCTCCCAAGTAAACTACTGTCTGCTCCAAAGCCCCAATTCTAGAAAAAGGAAATTCTACTTGAATTTACAGTCCTGACTTCAAACAGATTAAGTTTCTTTGATGTCAGTGAAGCTCAAGCAAGCACTCAACAATACCTTGGAGTGAAATGGACTTCAGCACATAGTTAACTGATTTGCTGAATACCTCAAACCATGTTACACCTATGCACAGAGCCAGCGCGTATGTGTTTGCCCCGATGAGTTTTCTGATTCCACATAGACGCTCTTTCAGGAGGAACTTGAGCATGCTGGTTTTCCAGTCAGATCTTGTGGACACTGAGCTACCCATTTGCCAGCTAGCCAGAATTTCTGGACATGCTGAGGTGCAAGCATACCAACTTAGTGACATGGTTTAGTAGTGGACTTGGCAATGCCGGGTAAAGGTTGGGCTTGATGATCTTGAGGGTCTTTTCCAACCTGGCTGAATCTATGATTTTAGTTGCTTTCCACATACATACTTCTACTCCGTATTTCACACACTCCACCCCACCCCCCAAATACAACACAGCCCAGTCTGTCATAGAATGAAATAGCAAAAGTTAAAATCAGTTCTTACCACCAAAGGCTTCCAGATTCCAAGAGAAACTGTACCTGGGGGCACAGATTTCAGCACTTCCACTGCCTCTGCCAGAGTGGTGCTGTCCAAGGATTTCTCATTCACAAACACCAAGCGGTCACCGGGTTGAAGCTCACCCCCACGTTCAGCTACTCCACCTGGCACCAAAGAGCTGATCACAATGGCTGTTCTGGTTGGGTCTAAGGGATCCTGAAAACAAACAGACAAAAAAGAATTACAAGGAAAAAGCCCACAAAAAGATTGATTTTGAGTATGTGAAGGGCTCTTAAGCACATTCCTCATTTAATGCTACTGAAGCATTGCTGAGACGCACAAAAAAGACTGCCCACCTATCCTGCCAAGGCTTACAGTTTACAAAAGAAAGGTTTGCAGAAGGAAGATATTCCATCACTTGCCTAATCCATTAAGAAATGTAGGATCTGAAAGCTGACCGATACCCTGCCTGCCCTCTTCTTACGTACACAGGAGCAGCCAGGCCAACCTGTAAATAGAAAACCAAGGCTGGCACTCTTCCACAAGCCTCCATCCAGCCTGTTAAGTGGTAATGTTACATAAAATAACCATTCTGCAAGCCATTCAAG
Organism: Psilopsiagon aurifrons; assembly: GCA_025447955.1. Taxonomy (NCBI): domain Eukaryota; kingdom Metazoa; phylum Chordata; class Aves; order Psittaciformes; family Psittacidae; genus Psilopsiagon; species Psilopsiagon aurifrons. Next base: position 27,750 of record JAOEHY010010211.1, read on the forward strand.
AGCTTCAGGGCAGCAAACCTGACGTTAAAAGAAATCATGGCAAGATTAGAAATTTAATTTCAAATATTATTATATTAAAATTAAAAAGCAAAGCCCAAAACAGTCATGAACAGCAGTGTACATTTGCTGTATTACTGCAGTGTTCCTGCTTTGTCATATCTGTGTGACAACTTAGAAAAGACATTTTTTCTCCACCCATGAAGCCTTCTTAACAGAGAATACAGGAGGCAGCAACAGAAGAGTAACTAAGATTATTGGTGAATATAAGAAGTACTGCAGTGGTCCACAAGGAATGTGAAGTACAAAACATTATACACATTGGAGAGGCTGTGAACTGATGCAAAGGTATTCACTTGATTTTCTTGCCCAGTATTAGACTTTGCGTTGTGCCATGCACCATTTCTACCATATTCAGGCATTCAAGAAATCCCCCTCAACGCAATGAAATGATCAGAATTTATTCCATAGAAAGATACATAAAGCAAATTTATGGGGTTTTTTTCCTTGTTTGTTTTTTAAACATTAGAATTAGCCTTTCTCCCCCTCTCTAAAGGCTCATAAAGTTCAGAAATACTCCTTGTATGCAGCAGGTCTTCAAATGCATAATCATGTACTATTTTCCCCTCAGGACTTGCATCTTATTCAGGGCACGGGAGGGACAAAAAGAAAAGGGCAAAATTCAAATGACAAAGACCACCATGAATTCAGCACCTCAGCGTTAATTTGAAAACAGGACTGCTTTTTTAACTCTTTTTACATAACTATTCATTGCTTTCCTAGGGAACATTGGGGGGGGGGGTTTAAGGTATGTGCAAACATACGAGGCAATGAATGTAATAATCTGGAAACAGCTGAAATGAGAGAACTGAAATTAGAGTTCAGCAGGAAGAGCCCTGCTGAAGCTGAATTCAACTAAATGCATATTAGCAATGATTCTCTCCCATTCTACTGCTTAATCCTGCCATTTTATAGTCTTCCCAAACCCTGGGTATCCACATTGTACGGAAGAGGCTTCCTTGTGAGTATCGTGTGCTGATAATCAAGCCCAGCACCCTCCCTCTGCCACGCGATGGTGTTCTGCCTACTGAACCCATGCCAACGTGCTCGGGCTCCCCGACTGTTCCTGCTCAAACCTGCCTTACACAATGCTGAGGGGAAAGGATTTCATTTGTTTCCAAGAGCAAGCTATCCATGCTCCGAATACGCTTTGGAAATGTTTAGAAACAAACCAAACCTGAATGCAGAAGAAGAATCCAAAGGGTCCTGAGATGTAAAAAACAAAGAATCCAAAGATATAAATAAAAGATTTTGCTTTAAGAGTGCTGAATTTAAGAAATTCTTCCTTTTGTGTAGAGTCGGCTTTGCCAGCCCTTGCCCTCACCCAAACCCATATGCCCAACCATCCTGACAGCAGCCGACCACAGAACAAACACTGTCTGACACAGACGTCAGAGATGGCTTTCATCTGGGGGTTTGCTCCAATGCAAACTAAACCCAACCTTTTGGGCTTCTTTGCAAAACCAGAATGGTGTCGAGAGAGACACTTTGAAGCAAGTAAGGTACTCTTCACGTCAGGAAGGCTTCGCTAAGAACTAACCCAGGAAGTTTTCCTGTCATGGGCTCACCTTGCCATGGCAAGCGAGGTTTATGCTGGTTCCCTAAATGGGTAAATGAGCTCTCAGCAAAATTCCACCTTTGCTGACACAGCAGCTTTTATAATATGACTGTTGCTGGCTTAGCTACATTGATAAAAAATGAACAAAACAAAATCAGCCTTCATCCTTACTGATGCAGAGAAGTGAACGACTGACCCAGTAATTATGGCACTGGCTGGGAACGAGGGAGAAACAGGTTCAAATCCCTGCTCTGTCTCATCCCAAGGCTGCTCTTTTTGGGGCTCCAGATCACAACCATTTAAGGAGGGTGTGAGAATCTCACCATTAGCTTCTTCTACACAGATATATAAGTTCAGCAGCCTAACTACCACATTTCTGATGAGAAACAGTCCTATTTCAACTTAGGTTTTCACTGAAATGAAAACATTCAGGCTTCAATAATTCACCATGTCATGGTAAGAGAGAATTTAGCTCAAAAGCTAAATTAAAGCTTGTGTTCCAACAAGCTTTAATCCTCTTGCTAAAAATTAAGATAGAATCCTAAGAGTGATTTGGGTTGGAAGGGACCTTAAAGCTCCTCCAGCTCCAACTCCTGCCACGGGCAGGGACACCTTTCACTGGAGCAGCTTGCTCCAAGCCCATGTCCAACCTGGCCTTGAACACTGCCAGGGATGGGGCAGCCACAGCTTCTCTGGGCACCCTGTGCCAGCGCCTCAGCACCCTCACAGGGAGCATTCTTTCCTAATGTCTAATAGTACATGGCTCCTATGCAGCAGAGTTTCGAGAACAGCTCCATTATCTTTGCTACTTCACAACACAAGAGTGTAAGCCGTGTATGTATTGGAATTGCTTCATGAAGAGCAGCAGCAGATATCTTCTTAAAAGGGGCCCATATTAAAGCTCATTGATAAGGCAAATACAAAGCAGGGTTATAATTACTCTGCTGTTTTCAAGCAGAGGGAGCTATTGTACAGGAAGAGAAGCGCAATATGAACTACACAGCAACAGGGCTAAGGCAGTAAGATGAGCTGTGCTGCAAAACCCTGAGTGCTTGTCACCAGTGCCCGTCAATCGCAATGCGATTGCCATAAGGAATGCAGCAAAAGCTGCATGCGAAGACACAGACCTGCTGGATTTCAAGGTGTAATCATGAAAACATATTCCCTGCAATTCAACACGAGGATGGCTTTAACTGTGGACTGCACTGTGCTTGTCTTACCAAAACAAAAGGAACAATGTTGTCTTGAAACCCTGCCTTATGATTTATACTCAAACCCCAATGCAACCTAAAGACCAACATCTGCTAGAACAAGACAGCAAACACTGAATTCACCCTCACAGCTTGTAAACAGTGAGTGCAACTGCACTGTATGGGCTTTTGTCTTGTTTTTGAAAGGAAGCAGTGCTAGAAGCAGGCTGAAAAACAGATTCTCACCTTTCATACTAACTGCAGAAGGCAAGTTCACTGAGACAGTGTCCTGACAGATGCTGGGGCCACCTCCATATTAAGAGAGCAGCTACAGCCACTCAGGATTGCTAAACTGCACACCTAGCCTGAGGCTCTTCATAATCAGATAGCAGTGATTTTTAGTCACTAGCAGTCCAGGCCTAGATTTCACCTCTGCTTCAAAGTGAAAGGCTCATTTCCTCAGATAGAGCTTGCAGGCTGGGAAGAAGCTCCCTCCCCAAACCCAGACCCAAGATGTTGCTGTAATGGTACTCAGCTGGGATACAGAAGTGACTTAACTCCAATAGTTCAAGCAATTATTACATGACTTTGCAAGACAGCAGAGGAAGTGTGTATGGGATGTCCCATGCATCTTAAAATGGGCATGAACTGGGCTCAGCACATTTGAAGAGGAACTTTAACTTCAGTTTACTGAAGGATTCCTTTACACAAATGAATCATTTATGGTCAGTGACAAAAAGAATCAATCTGTGAAGTAAAGCTATCAGGAAACAAAACCCCTTAACTCATAAGCACCGACATGATTTCTTGTTAAGAAAAAGAATTACATGTAAAAAAGTTTGCCACTTGTATAAAGGGATGGAAGCAGACCTCTACCATGCACCAGCTCAGGATGCTGGCCTCCAGGTAACCCTTTGAGGAACTACTACGTTGTAGCTGTTTTGCCTTTCCCTTTGTGCTTGAGCCAGTCATAGATTATATGAACTTATTTAAAATAGTCACAATTTATTCATGCTTAGCACACCATATATTTAACTACACTGAACCATAGGTTTTCCCTTCCCCCCTACTGCTCCTCATCAAAATCCACAAACGTTTCCTGGAGTCCAGGTGTCAAATTTTTCTTCTTATTTTCAGAGCCTCATTCATTCTGGATTCATTTAGCAGCACAGAGTCACGCAGGGGCCACTGCATTGCTGCCTCTGGGATTCCTGGATTCAGAGCAACACGAAGTCTCTTAAAAACCTGAGCTCTGCTAAAATGTTAAGAGTCCCAGGAGCATCAGGTTAACAGAGTCCTATGTGCAATGCTGCTGGAGTGTGTGACTTCAGCGTGGCTTCCAGTGAGGGATCTGAACTTGCCGTGGGCACCAAAGGCACACACTCTGTTAGATATCAGAGGTCCTTAGGAAGTAAATCTGGAAACAGAACCAACAGCGCTTCCCTCTGTCCATCACACTGGAAAATTGAAATGATAACAACCCACTCTTTTACCTTCCTTCCCAAAAGGTGACGTTTCTGCAGCAGCCAAGAGAGGGCACTCCAGGCCAGCCCAGCTCCGGCACTACCGGAGGCGTTTCGTGCTCTGACAAGTCCAGCCCCGTCAGTCCAGCCCCCAGCCCCAGCAGTGCCCTGGCTATGCGCGATGGATGAGGAGCAGCCTGCCCTATGCAGCAGGCTGTAGCTATAGCTCGATTGGATGTGAGCAGCTACCACGTTTTCTGGGGTTTTGTTTGTGTTTTCCTTTTTTAAAGGCTCGCATGAAAATATAAGACAAAGCAGCGGGTGACTGACATTCACTGTGCAAAGTCACTCTCACTTAGTTACAGGCTATATTAGTTTTGGCATCACTTAAGATCTAAATTCAGCTAGCCTGACTTCCTAGAATATTTTAGCTTTCTTCAAGCAACAAACTGCCTGCTGCCACAAAAACACACATCAAAAATAGCATGGCAAAGGATCCCAAAAGAAACAGTTTGAAACTTTTTTTCTCTCCCCCCCCCCCGTACCAATTTTGATTTATCTGAACAATTTTACAAGCGCCAATTTGTATACTGCAGGTTTCTATGAGAGAGCCAAAACAAACACGTTAGAGCCCAGAGGTCAGAGCAACCCAGCTTCATTTTGCATGGGACCACTTCCAGGTCTAACATACGTATCCATATTTAAAGCTCTTCAGTTTGCAAGTGAATAAGATACCAGACTGAAAGCCTCTTAAACACAACATACTGAACAAGGAACATACACTCATCAACAATGACAAGCACCAAATGCATTTCATGTTTGTCTTACTATTATGTAGAACAAAGGCAGAACTGTACATGAAGTAATCTACCTGTATGCTCAGTGTTGTAAGATTACTTGAAATACTCATCTGTGCTCTCATTTTGTGAAGTGCCACTTGCTCCCTTTGCAGAGCCACCCTCCACATACACAGCAACAATGCCAAGGGGATGCAGGAAACAAGAACCGTAAACAACCTGCATCCTTTTCAATGGTACTAAGTGCTTCCCAACAGAAGGGGAAGAGAGGAAGAGCCAGCTGCAAGTGAGGTCCAGTTCCCTCCTTAAGGTGGCCTCAATTTAGAGCCTCAAGGTCCAAACCTTCTGTTCATTCACTCCAATGTATTTACAGGAGTTGGCCGTAGGAACTGCCAAAGGTACTCTACAGCCTAAAAAAACATCCCTGAGAAAGTGCTCAACTAGTTTTTGTTAGATCCACTACATGGGCAAATGGGCTGAAATTCAAAGTGCTTAAGTCTCGTTCCTGCCTCTTCCACTCGTGTTAGATTGCAGTCAGCAGGACTACCTAGGAAAATGACTACACAACACACAGCCTCTGGCTGTACCAAAGAAACAAACTCCAGGCTGACGTGCTGAAGAAATACAAACTTAAATACAGGATGGTACTCAAGGAGGAATACTGCACTTTTCTGTGATGTAAGGCAAAGCACTAGAAATAAAACATAAGTATTTATTGATCTGCAGTGAGGGAATAAAGCAATGAATTTCAGCAGCTCTAGTGTGCAGCCAACATTAATCAAAACCTCTGTGGTGGGAAATGTCAGCAAAGAAACAGGAATTCACAGAGAAAGGGAAAAACATAAACAAAACATAGAGCCACACCTAGAGGAGGAGAAGGAAGAGCGAGGTAGGAGTAGGTGGCACAATGGGTTTCCCACACTGGGCTTTCATCATCTGCAATCCTATCAGTCTTCTCCAGCAAGAACCAACACGGTGGCCAGTGATTACTCAGACCCACAAAGATCTGGCAGAGCTGGCAAGCACTGCGCCATCAACCTTCATCTGCTGCAGAAGAGGGATGCGCTGCAGATCCTTGGGATGAAAATGCCTCCAGGGAATGATGAAAAGACCTTACACACTACTGCTATTCTCAAATAAAAAGATCAAAGATAGGCACTGCCCCTGTGGTAGTCTTGAAAGTGTCACCGTGCAGTGGACTCAGGTGCATATCACTATCTTTTAATTTATCAAACTTCTCAATCAACCTAAGGTCCCATCTGCCTTTTATATTTGCTCTCAACAGAGCTAAAGTCACAGGGATTACATTCATTAGACTCTTAATATCTTCTACTTTCAGACTTTCCAGCTCCAGAAAAAACACACTGAATGCTGACTACAGGGAAAAGCCACAGAGATAAGAAAGAAAAACCCTGAACTCATAAGGAAATGGAGGAAAGCCACTGTGTGATGAGATAAGGAAGGGATAGAGATGTGTGGGAATAAAGAAAGAAATACTGATGAGCCAAGGGAAAAAGTATAAACAGTATCACCTACACAGCTCACACTTAGTGGTCTTAACACACATTCTGGGTTTGATCAGCTTTCAGTTCAAATAATCCCTGAGCTAAAAGTCCACTGAAACAGCCCAGCAGGCACTTCCAGTGGTTAGGAATGCTGCCCTCAACACCATTAACGGTCTGTGGAAGTGCAGTGTGTGTTTTCACACAACCAGAGCCCTCCTCTGCGTGGAGGGTGTGCAGCAAACAGCTGAATTAAAGGAGATTTTCTAGAGAAAAAGCTGCAAAAGGGAGCAGCGAGGACAGGCCTTTTTGTCACTGCAACAACAATCTGCAAACAGTGACTTGGTCCAAAGATGACTTGCAAGAGTATGGATGGTGGAGAACAGAGAAAGGCAGGTAAAAAGACTGCAGAGAATTTAAGGCTACTGCAAAACACAGTGAGAACAGAAGAAAACTCCAAGTGCAACGGCTCTGTTTGGATTTGGGGAGCAGCATCTTACGGAAGGGTGAGGTATTAAGAAAACAGAATACCTCATAACTTCCATGAGTTTTCAGAATTCTTCATGCTCATCCATCAGCACCAACATATACCTCAAACCTCATCAGTTCAGAACAACAGATTTGGACCTGTCTGGATTGAGCTTTTATATACCCATTGCTCCACCATCCCCACATGCTCACTGAAAGACTAGCACAGCTCTCAGATGAGCAGCACTCATTTGTGCAGCTTCCTCTGGTCTCATCTACATTATCTTACCCTTGCTGAGATTTACCAACTGTTTAACAAGAATTCCAGCTATAGTTTTGTCCCTTTAAATTCTTGTCCTCTCTTGCAGGCAGAAGACATCTGTGGAATAATAATGAATTTCTTTGGTTTGGGGTTTTTTGTTTTTATTAAAAGCTATTCTTCCTAGCAGGAAATGAAAGAGAACAACCAGATTGTAGAATTTGGGGGAACAGGGAAAATGTTTCTGAAGGTTAATAATAATAATAATACTGCTTAGCATTTATTTTGAGGATATGCGACAAACCAAAGAAAAACAGATGTTTTCAGTAATGCTTCAGTTTCTTTGCAAAGTCAGGTATTGTCCAGAACACTAGCTGTGGCAGCTCACAAAAGACAGGAGGCCCTGAGCTGGAAGACAGGGAGCAGAATGAAGCCCTCATAATTCAAGGGGAAATGGTCAGTGGCCTGCTACAACATTTTTACGTGCATCAGTCTGTGGGGCTGGAATGGATCCACCCAAGGGGGTACCAAGGAACTGGTGGAAAGCCTTATACCAAGCCACTTTCTATCATTTATCAGCAGTTGTGGCTCCCAAGGAAGGACCAGTTGACTGGAAACCAGCAAATGTGATGCCCATCTACAAGAAGGGCCAGTACGAGATCTGGGGACCTACAGGACTGTCAAATGAGCTCGGTGCTGGTTAAGGGTTATGGAGGATATCATCCTGAGTGCTTCCACATGGTACACACAGGGCAACCAGGTGATCAGGCCCAACTAGCATGGGTTTATGAAAGGCAGGTCCTTCTCGACTAACCTGATCCCCTTCTGTGACAAGATGACCTACCTAGCTGATCAGCCCCCTGCACTGGGCACTGGTGAGGCCACACCTCGAATGCTGTGCTCCGTTCTGGGCCCCTCACTACAGGAGAGACATTGAGGTGCTGGAGCGGGGCCAGAGAAGGGCACCGGAGCTGTGCAGGGCCTGGGGCACAGTGTGATGGGAACGGCTGAGGGACCTGGGGGGTTCAGATGGAGAAGAGAAGGCTCAGGGGGGACCTGATCACTGCCTACAACTGCCTGAGAGGAGGATGGAGCCAGGAGGGGGCTGAGCTCTGCTTGCAATGAACACAGGATGGGACAAGAGGAACGGCCTCAGCTGCACCAGGGCAGGGTGAGATGGAGCTGAGGAACAATTCCTTCACCAAAAGGGTGCTCAGGCATCGGAACAGGCTCCCCGGGGCAGTGTTTAAAACATCCTAGGGAAGAGTTTAAGCATCCCTGAAGGTATTTAAAAGACATGTAGATGTGGTGCTTGGGGACATAGTTCAGTGGTGAACTTGGCAATACTGGGTTAATTGCTGCACTCAGTCTCAAAGGTCTTTTTTAACCCAAATGATTCTGTGATTCTATGAGATTCCTTCCTAACCTCCCACTTGAAGTCAGACTGATAATCCCAAGCCCAGCCTCAGGGCATACCTGAACCCTAATGTGACTTCCTGCCTCCAGGTTCTCCAGCTCCTCTACCTCAGCAAACTATTGCTATGTATCTGTCTGTATCTCATGCTGAGATACAGTCTCTTTCATTTCTTATTAAAGTAGTTTCTGGTCTCCCAATGCTTTTAGTATTGCTGCACTGAGGTTTTGGAAGCCACTAATCATGAACACCCTAGAAACTTCACCAGGAATGTCCTCAGTTGCATTCACCACCTCTTCAACCCTTAAATTTAAGCTGAACTCCAAGAGAATTTTTCAGAAAGCTACAGTGAATTCAATTCATGACACACTATTAAGAATTATTTTACACATGAAGCAGCTTAATATGATTTAAGGGATGCAGAACTTTCCCATAGGGGGAGAGAAGCAAATCCTCCGTGAGATGAGTACCAACACAGTTGGTACTGAGGCTTACAAAACTTTGATGTTAATGAATGTGGATGGGTTGTAGAGATGGGAGAAAAGCTGCCTTTATCAGTTTTCCTAGTACCAAGCTGATAGCCATTGTAAAACTGCTTTTTAATACAGCTGTGCAGCTTTTGCCAGTAAGCCACAGGTTTCCATCACATGATCAGGTGAAAATGTGCTTAACAAGGAAGTGAATATGCTTCTTTGTTCATAACAAACTTATCACAAGACAGACAAAGTGCAAATTATCACAAGAGGGCAAATGGGTAGCCAGCCACATGTCAAAGCATTCCAGCCTGCATCTCCCTGTTGAATAGCCCAAGAAAGGAAAAATACACAAGCTAGTTGAATACCACCTTCTACAAATAAGAAGCCCATTTGCTTTTTTGTGGCTCTACATCTGGAGCCTGTTTGTTTGGGGCATAAAGAAAAGAGGAAAGAAACTTGGAGACACTTAAATTGCTTCACTTCCTGCCGTGAATGACTATGCAGTCATTTTGTTATAAAAGAGAAAACAATTGTTTCCCCATGCTCCCTGGGAGAAGGACAACATTCAACCTGCTGAATGTGCACCAAAGGAGACTTTAGTTCAACTGTAAGAAAAAACTGTTAATGGTAAGAGATAAGCCCAGGAATAAGGCAGCTGTGGAGTCCCTGTTGCTAGACTACAGAAAGAACCCCTTAAGCACTGACCCAAGCTGACTTCACGCTGTTTCAGGTCTGGGTAAGATGAAGCTCATATAATACTGACATACCTGTTAGTGATTCCATGGATGGGTAGATATTTACACCTACATCAGCCCATGAGCTCCTACAGCCTGACAGGTCTATAGGGCAGCTGGGTACTGTGCAATAGAACCCAGGCACTGGGGAGTTACCTTTCAAGCACAGAGGGAGAGAAACAGCATCTCACAGGCACTCCTAAGAGCTATGTAAAACGTCTATCCTCTCCACTCCAACCCTCGCCCTCTCCAGTTTCACACACTTTAAAACAGCTGCTTTAAAATACTCTGACTTCAAAGCCCAGTAAATTAAGCTCCCCATAAAGTCCATTCAGCTTTTTGTTTAATTTGATAAAAGCTCATCAGACCATTCAAAGTTACCTTCTGGTCAATACTGCCTCCAGAAATCCTCAATTCAGCTACCTGTGGTTTTTCCAGTATCTCTGTAAAACACCACTGACAGAGTCTGTTGGCCTGCGTGCACCAGGTCTTGGGTAAACTCTGTTACAGGGCCACTCAAAGTACTGATTATACAATTGTGAGCTCTTTTTTAACTCTACAAGTTTTCATTTGTGTGATTTTACTTGCTCCAATGCCCTGGGATGACCAGTTTTATACAGCATTTAACCTCCATTTTAATCTGACGATATACCATGGCCCCTTCTATTTTAATTTCTAGAGACCAAGAACACTTGGTCTTAACAATGACTTTGCTCTTGACTTACTGGGTAGGAGGTTTAGCTTCAGGCTAGAAAAGTTACTGTTAAGCTGATGCCAGACTCTTTTCAGTGATGCCCAGTGACAGGACAAGGAGCCATGTCCAAGGAGTCTCACCTCAACACGAGGAAGAGCTTCTTTCCATTAAGGGTGTCAGAGCACTCGAACAGGCTGCCCAGGGGGTTGTGGAGTCTCTCTCTCTCTGGAGACATTCCAAACCCACCTGTATGCATTCCGGCGTAACATGCTCTAGGTGGTCCTGCCTTGGCAGGGGGTTGCACTGCATGATTTCCAGAGGTGCCTTCTAACCCTGAAGATTCTGTGACTCTGTAACACTTTCATGTCTATTGACAAATAACAATAAATAAGCTTACCATAGGTCCTTGCCTCACTGACGATCCCAAAGCACTCTACAGACAGAGTACTTGGTCCCTCACTCACCATCAAAACATACTTGCCGCTAACTGTGCCAGCAACACTACATAAAAGTTAGTTAAGAGGTGAAAGAGAAAGCAACTTCTCCAAGTGAAATTGCAAGGAAATTAAGGGAGGCAGAGTATATTACTTCACAGAGAAGTTGGCCACAAGACAGAACAGAACACCTTTTTAATGGCTAAAAAGGGGGGCAGGGTCCCTGTTCAAGATAGAATCTCCAGCAGTGCCACGCTGCTCCTCAGGTCTCTGCTGAGCACGGTGAGTTATCAGCTGAAGGAAGCACAGCACATGTGGAGCCTGTTGGAGGCTGCTGCTGCCTCTCCTTCTGCAGGCTTTTCATCTAAGTGTTATCAAGAAAAAGCACTGCCTAGCCTAAGAGCTTTGACAAGATCCCAACACAGTGGTGACAATAGAAGAATACACAGGAGATTTCATTTTGAGACCTCTTTGCTGTTTCTTATTTAAATAAGCCATCACACTCGGAGGAAAAAAAATCCAGTGAAACAGATCATTTCAAGAGCACACAGCATCAGCCTCCCCATCCACCTCCCCTCTCACTGAGTATTGACCTTGCTGGCAGAGCAGCAGCCTCAAAGATTTTAGATTTCCTACCACGTAACTACAAATCAGGACATTCAGCAAAGGGGAGAGATTTTCTTACACACAGTGATCACGGGAAGCTGAACAGTCTCCTGTATAAACACAGCCCTGTTCCAGCAAAGAGGGTAAGTCTACCCTATTTCTCTAATGGTATCCCAAAGTTTTAGGAACACGTGTAGAGGGCCTCCAATAGGACCCATCAAAAAACAGAAGGCTGCTCTGTTTTAAGCATTTAAATCCCTAAAGACAGACAAAAGAAAACACAGGACGAAGTAGCAATACTATTGATTATGCATGATTGCTATAATTAATTTGTAATTAGTTCATTAAAATCTATAGGCATTACATTGGAATTATGCTTGTACATTTCTGGGAATATCCTGCAAGTCACTTGGGATATGCTTATCATTTATTTGATAGATGAAACATTATTAGAAAGACAGCCCATTAAAAATTAATTTACCAGAGGAATAATTTCTTGATCTCAGCATTCAGTTTTCTATGTACTCAGATTCCTATTCCATCTTGCAAAGAGTTTGTATTAATACTGTTTTTCCAGAGTGTGACATGGGAAGCATTTTAGACAACTGAAGCACAATACCGATCGGGCCAAGTATGGAGCCAGTTTTGAGAAGACAAGATTTAAAATACTATATATACAATGAGAGTATTCAGCACCACATCTAATTCTATAATCAGAGTTAAAATGGAAAGATTAGAAGCCTTGAGCTTCAAGAGGAATACCAAACATGCGGAAAGCAGCAGGAAGAAACTTCCACAGCACCATAAGCAGCCTGATCTCTAATTGCTTAACATTCTTCCACTTCTGCAGTGCATCTGGCATCACTCACTGTCATAAATGAACATGCTCGTATAAGCAGCATCTCAGGGGTTCTTAAATACTGCAGATAACAGCCACCAGCCTCACAACAAATGAGTAATGTGGGCTGGTATACACTGGTACTCCTCTTCATCAGGGACTGTAGAGGTAGAGCAAGGGGTGATGGGTTTAAACTTCAACAGGGGAAGTTCAGGTTAGATAGAAGGAAGGAGCTCTTTACTGCGAGGGTGGTGAGGCACTGGCACAGGGTGCCCAGAGAAGCTGTGGCTGCCCCATCCCTGGCAGTGTTCAAGGCCAGGC
>JAOEHY010010212.1:0-29792 GCA_025447955.1 Psilopsiagon aurifrons
GGGAAGGAGAAAGGTACCTCAGGACGGGGGGCGGGCCGCGGGGTGTGTGCGTGAGGGGAACGGGACGGGACGGGACGGCACCATCTTAGCAGGGGAGGGAGGCGGGGAGAGCTGCCCTCGCCCAGGCCGGGGGAAGGGCTTGTTTGCGTGCTGGGGCGATACCGGGTCTCCTGGGCTGGGCCTCACAGCGCTGGGCGGCCCCGTGCTGCTGGAGGCCCGCCTCGGCGGAGGTCTTCCGGCTGGGCGCTCCCTCCTGCGGTGTCAAAAGCCGCCTCTTTTGTGCCTGGGCCGCATCTGGGCCGCGCCGAGCAGTTTGCGTTTCCCGACAGCACCAGTAAAACAAGCGTGGGCAAGGCCCGGGGCTGCTGCGGTGCTGCTCCAGCGACAAGCAGTGAGCTGAGTGGTGCTGGGGAGAGGGCGGAGGGCTTCCAATTCCGCTGCCTACTTGCTGCTGAAGCCCTGTTTATAAAGTTCTTGGCACAGTCGAGGGAGCCCGTGATCTGGTACTGGTGAGAGCGCTCGACTTGGGCAGCATCTAAGAGTGCGTGCAGCAGGCTTCCTTTGGGTCCCTGTGAAATGAAAACCTGAAGACCATCAAAAATGTATTTCAGAGTGCTAATAAAATAAACAAAACAGCAAGCTGTCATGTCCTGAGCAGTTGCTTCAAAGTTCCTCTTTCCTGTGGGTAGGATCCTCAGGAGCTGCAGTGCATTTAGTGTTTGCCTCAAACTAAGAGTAATCAGTAAGTCAAAACAGATTGCTAGGTACTGCTTTTTTTACTTGTATTTTTCCCCAGCATTGTCTGTAGTGAGTGGGGAAGGGTATGATTTTTGTGTATATTATTTAAATAAAAGGTATTTCTATACACTGAATGAAACTAATTTATAGCAATGAGCAGAAGTGTATCAGAGTAGAAACTGTTCCCATTTCTAGTTCTGGGAATTATTTCAGAGCTGATGATAATACTCTTGACTTGTATTCAAGACCATTAAACGTCCTAAAATGTTCAGACCTCCTAAACTTCAATTTAAGGATCTAGTCTGCTGAAATGGGTCTCATTTAATAGTGGTGTTCCCATTGTCCTTCTGCAGCGCCAACGTTGTTCAGGAAGGAAAAACTTCACAGCGTTCCGAAATACAAAACTGATCCCCATGGAAACATCCTCATCTTCCGATGACAGTTGTGACAGTTTTGGTTCTGATAATTTTGCAAACACAGTAAGTACAGTACCAGAACAAATAGAACTGAACATGCAGTGCTAGTAAAGCTTGCAAACATGTAAAGCTAGTAAATGTTTTGTTCATGATTAGAACAGTTTGCTCTGCATATGTTTTTGTAAATTTAGTTACATATGTGTAGTTATGTAATTTTAGTTACATATCTATGCTTTATGCTGTAATTTCATTTCACTCTTACTTCATGCTTCTTACTGTGTGCCAAGTGTTGGAAACAGATTAGCTATTTATTCTAGCCTTTGGAATGTCACCTAACCTGACATGCCTGAGGGTGGTGAGGCACTGGAATGTGTTGCCTAAGGAAGTTGTGGATGCTCCATCCCTGCCAGTGTTCAAGGCCAGGTGGGATGGAGTCTTGGTGACATGATTTATTGCAAGGTGTTCCTGCCCGTGGCGAGGGCATTGGAACTAGATGATCTCAATGTCCTTTCCAACCCAAACCATTCTATAAGTTGCAGCTGTGGTTCTGAAACCCCTTTATTTAAAAAAAGCTGTTTTCTTATACTGTACTTGTACATGTGAATAACTTTCTGTACAATTTAAGTTAAAGTATGTTTTATTCTTCATAGAAACGCAAGTTTAAGTCAGGTATTGGAGAAGAACTGGCCAAAATTTTTCATGAAGCATCTGATGATGAATCGTTCTGTGGCTTTGCAGAAAATGAGATTCAAGATGCATTGGTAAGTCAGTTGATTTTAGTTTGTAATTCTAAATTGAAATTATTAATATTCTTAATTGGGAGATAATGGCAGCTTCAGCTTGAAAGGCAAATGTTATAATAGAGCAGCATTGTCTTGTTTAATTACATTTATTTAATGTACAGTCTAAGTAGCCATAGTTTCATTTTCTTTTTGTCACCATAAAAAGCCCCCAAGCTTCTGGGCTTTGCAAATTCAGAATAAAATCTGCCGTATGGATTTTGAATTATAATAACTTGCAACTATACTTGCTGGATGTTATTCTGTTAAACTCAACATTTCTGGTTTTCTCAATATGAATGTTATGGGCCCTCAGACTCCAGCAAACCTGAGAAAAATTTCAGTGTCTATCGACATGCATTCAGGCCTGCCCTCTTGACAGTGTAACAGGAAATGCTTTACTACTTCAGCAGTAGAGAAATAGTGATAGGTGGTGAAACCACCTTCCTACTTTTTCTTTACAACAGTGCAAGAGCAGTTTCGTTGCTTAGAAAGACCAACACCAAGTTGGTGTTCAGTAGAGAAAACAGAAGTAGAGCATATTTGGTATAAAATAGTAACTTTGTAGTAACTTCAGAGTGTGCTGAGAAATGGCTAGAAAAGAGTAAGGTCTGGCTGGAAGAACAGAGTTCAGTAAGACAGCTGTAAAGAGAGTAAGCGGGAGACAAATCCAAAATAGATGTGTAAGAAAAAGGAATCAATAACTACACATAATGGGCAACCAGAATTGCATCACTGGTTTAATAAAAGCCCTGTGCAAATAAGGATTGCCATTTGAGACTGATGGTCTATGTATATGAAGCAAGAAGCCTGTTTTACCTATGACCGAAATAAGGCTTTCTCATTGAGTGTAAACCTGAAAGTCAAAGGCTGTTGCAAAATGGGCTTTTCACTAAAGAAATTAATTTGTCCTCACTGAACCCTTGGTTCTTTCCAAAGATATAAAGCAAGGTATCAGAATTCAAAGATAAGAGGATACTAGGATTTTATTCATAATTATTTCACTGACTAGCTCTAGGAGGAAGTTTTTGCTTAGTATCTATCACTGATACTGTAAGATGAACTGTTTGTGATAGCTTACAAACTGGAGTTTGACTCTTTGCTGAGAACTGCTTAGTGGCCTGTTTTACAACCAAATATGTTACAAAACCAAACCTTTTGCAGTTTCTCCCACTGACGCACAAACTGTCTTTGCTATTAGACCTGTGACAGCTAAGACTGCTGCAGCTGAAACCAGGCTTCTTTTTCTGATGTGCCACAGCAGTAGCGTGGCTCTCCCTGAGAGTTTTTTATCTGTGTGGTCCTATCTCCTCTTGACCTCTGGAGATTCAAATGTCCAGGCCAGATAGCCTCTTAACTACCCACAGACAAAATATTGCTAGACTGTATTTAATTGCAGAGCAGTTTGCTTGGATTTAAATGCTTTTATGTTTGTTAACAGAAACTGGAATCAGAGTCGGAGGAGAATGATTTAAATGCTGAAAGTGAGATAGCTCAGAGAAGGCAGAAATGCCCGATTCCTTTAAAAGTAGCCATGAAGTTTCCACCTCGGAGGTCAGAAAGAAGGAAGGGTGAGGCGGAACCTCTTACTGAAAAGCTGATGCCTGCTCCAGATTCAGACTCTGACTCTGAAGAAAATGGTGCCATGTTTTTAGAAAAAAGAGCTTTAAACATAAAGGAAAACAAAGCAATGGCAAGTATTCGCTGTTCTCACACCTTCCGCCTTGACTTACGCAGTTGTTTGGTGGTTCAGATTAACTCTAATGAGAATTTAGTTACTAGAACGTAAATAAGACATGAAAGTAAAATTAAGCGTGATTGCCTTTTCTCTAAGTAACTGTACTTCTAGCCAGTTGGCCTATTCTGATAGTCTGTAATAGCACATAAACACTGTTTTAAGGGTCTACCTTTTTTTCTTTTTCTCTTGTTAGCTTGCAAAACTAATGGCTGAGTTGCAGAATGTTTCTGGTATCTTTGGTGGGAGAAAATCATTGCCAACTGTCAGTCATGTAAGTGTATATTTAATATATTTGCCCTCAGATTTCTGAGCCAAATTCTGATATTACAGAACAGGATTCTCAATTAAAAAACTTAATAAGCTATGTAAATCAAAGTCCAGTTTAGAATTTTATTGCATCCTAAACCAGGCATCCTCTTTGCGCAATTTTCGTTTGATTTGCAACTGTATAAAGCAGAGCAGATTAATTCATAGGTGTCTCCATAGGCCAATAATGCTAAACAAGGTGCTGTGTAAAGAGGTTTTTATATAAAGGCTGGAGATAAAAGGAGGCAGCTCAGACTTTGAAGCTCAAGCCTGAGTATTTGATGAATTTGAAGCCTTGAAAGAAACCTTACATTTAGCTTAACTAGGTCCTTAAAGGAGGCTGGGTTGTAAGTTGGCAGTGTAATGAATTTCACTGCTGATTTATCTGTAAGCTATGTGAAGATGGGAACAATATTAGAAGTCACAACTTCTCATAGACACAGGTTCTGCTGCTGCTTGGGGGAATTACTGTGTCTTACACCAGTGTGGACACAAACTTGCTTTTGACTGTTTCTCTTCAGCTAGCAGATTAACCAAGATGAATTTGCGTAGGGTAGTTTTTGCCTTGTGTTTTCTGATTTGGGACAGGCAGGAGACTTCATCTTTGGGAAAGCCAGAAGGAAGGCATGTCTATTGGGGATGGAATTGATAGTAGGGACAGGAGCTGCCTGGGTTTTCACCTTTTTCATTAGGGGCTTTTAAATTTTACCAGGGGTCAAAGCGACTTCCGAGGCATTCAGTGCCAAGAACTGCTTTGAGGAGGAACCCGGACCGAAGTTCGCGGCCTCACACAAGATCCAGGTCGCTGATTGAAGGTCCTCCTACTCTTTTACAAGAGGAGGAAGATGATGACCCATATGTCTTAGTGAGAAGAAGAAAGATGTCTGATGAATACCTGGAGGTATGTTGAAGTTCTAGTTCCCCTGTTGCAGGTTGATTGAGAAGGTGGTTTTCTATTGCTTCAAGAAAATAGCAATTCATACAGTTTACCAAGATTATGAATATGCCATGCCCTTGGAAGAAGTACAGAAAATAGGATGTTGTATGTATTCTTCATTTACCCTACCTTATCCTTGAAAAATCACTCTTGCACTCCAGCAGGGATTAAGCAAGATCCTGTAGCATTTCTACACCCTGAAGGTGACAGATCAAGCGAAAGCGCTAAAGCTGCATCCATAACATATGTCTTTGCAAAGAGTCTGTTATCTCTTGTTTAACTATATGATGGGTATTTGGGACTTTGACATTGCTTTGAATATTCGCACCTTGTTTATGTAGATTTTTTGCTGAAACTAACCGCAAGTGTCTTCACTGTTCAGCATGAAACCCGAACTCCCAGGAGGGGTCACCGTGGTGCCATGGCTTTTCCACATGTTGTGCGCCCAGTTGAGGAGATAACGGAGGAAGAGCTGCATAATATTTGTGGATCTGCAAGCGAGAAAGTATATAATAGAGCCACAGTAAGTATACTCAAACTCTGTGAAATGCATACTTTGTGAAGTCATTTTCTTGTTATTCCCTGCTTGTGGTTTAGCATCAAATAGAACAAACTCCCTCTCATGGAAAGGAAGGGTGTGATTTTGGGGAAAGTATGTCCGAGATCTTGAAATGTCATCACTTACCTTCTCCTGGAAGTATAGAATGGCCTTTACGAAGCTTTAACACTTGGCTTGCTTTCACACTGGAGCAATTTTAGTACTTAGGTGATATCCGCTGAGGAAAGTGATTTACAGGCAGTGAAGATGCAATGTTAAAACAGTCTTGGCTCAAATTTGCAAGGTTGCTTTCTGTTTTAGGGTAGGCACTGCTAGCTGATGAGGAGATTGCTTGTTAAACGTTCTATTCACCTAACTAAAGAGCCATCTTAAATGCCTTGTTTCCTGAACTACTTTCTCTGTGTTCTAGGGATCCACCTGTCATCAGTGTCGCCAAAAAACCATAGACACCAAGACGAATTGTCGTAACCCTGACTGCATAGGAGTGCGGGGCCAGTTCTGTGGGCCGTGCCTCCGCAATAGATACGGGGAGGATGTCAGAACGGCATTGCTGGATCCAGTAAGACAGTTCTGAATGTTGGCTTTATTGTGCTTAACTTGAACAGAGAGGAGCATTGATTACAGTGAAAGAGTTTTAGCAGGATAGCTATTTACATTGGTGTAGTACATAATGCTGTCCTGGTTTCATTCAGACTGAATCACACAACTTTGTGTTATGTAGAACTTGTTGTTAGTTACTAATTCTGTAGGTTTATTTGCAGGAGTGAATTGTGAGAGCAGAGCAGCCTGCAAAATGTTTTTGTATTTGAAGCATCAGGATAGTGTTATGTCATGCATTAGTGCTTAAAGCCCTATGGAAAGGAACTATATTGTGGGCTAAGTGCTGCTGTTGAAGTGGTTTGGGAGTTGAGCAGAGTGGAATGCTTCCTGTGCTTGTGTGCAAGGCAGGCAGAGGAGAGGTCAGTCCTGTATAGACTGGAGAATTTACATTCTTGCACTAGTTTAGACTGCTTCTGCAGCGCTGATGTTCATTGCAGAACTCGATGCAGAGCAAGACCCTCTTTAAGTTGCAGGTGTGAATTGTGTCTGACATTTCAGTTCATCTAAGACGATGCTGTCTGTCCTCTCTCTAGACATGGAGGTGCCCACCATGTCGTGGAATCTGCAACTGCAGCTTCTGCAGACAGCGAGATGGCCGATGTGCTACAGGTGTCCTGGTCTATCTGGCCAAGTACCATGGCTATGACAATGTCCATGCCTACTTGAAAAGGTAAGTATGCTTATTGTGTCAGTGGCATGGCTGTACTTTAAAGAGGGATATGCATCTCAAAACTGGGAGAGGAAAGCTCTCTGCATCCCGGTTTGTCAGGTAGATCTTAAGTTAACTTCTCTGTGTTTTATTTTCAAGGCTTCCACTAATTTGTCAAAAGAGTTTTAACACAATGTTTCGCTCTAAGCTAATTCATATTTCTGCTTGTCTTTCAGTCTGAAACAAGAGTTTGGAATGGAAGACTGAAGCCATGATTGCCTTCAAATTACATACTGTTTCACTAATGTCCTATTATTGCCTACAATTAATTGTTTAATCAAATGCGATTACAAAGCCAGTGCCTTGCTTCCCTTCCCTTTTGGGTAAAAGAGGATAAAGAACTTTAACATATCTCAGTACATATCTCAGTTTTTCTTGGGAAAATTGTTTAATGAAGGTCTCTGCCCACAGGCCATTGTTTTCTTTCTAAACACCTTTGCAAATCAAATAGCATCAGTCCTTGCTTTCATGCCAATAACTTCTTTTTTGGTTCCTGAAAGGAGATGGGGCTTTAAGCCATTAGAGTTTTATTCATGCAGTGAGATGTGCTGCAGGTTTATTTACGCTTTGAAGTTGATCACAAAAAGGTAATAGATACTGTGAAAATTCAGGGCACTGTTCCCCACCAAACCAGTGGAAAGTACGTGCTTAACTCCAGGCCAACTTCTGCAATACAGATTTAGTGAACATAAATGATGAAATAAAAACTAAGAATTCTCTAAAATAACATACATGTTCTTAAGTTCAAAAAGGAAGCCCTTAAAGTTGCAGCTGAGCAGTCTCCAAACACTAATACTTGGTTTTATCGACTACTCAAAGTGTACATTGGAATTTTAAGGGAGATTCTCCAAGTGACTTAAAAAATGCAGCAGAAACGGGGTGACACTTTCTGTTTTTGCTTAGGTGAAAGGAGGCTGCTGCTAATGGCTTTCACAGCACCAGCACTAGCATTGCCTAGTGATAACAGTGATGTGAGCATAGTGGTGTACATTATGGAGTGACCACTCTGTCTAAACCAGAATGTACCCTTGGATAAATTATTGGGTTTGTGTTCTGCTCTTACTGCTCTACCTGAATCAGCACTGGAGGAATGCCTCCAGGACCAGAGCTTGGTTAAGTAGAGAGGGGTGGTGGTTCATGTGGCTGTTGGGCACCTGCAAAATGGATGAAAGATGTTAACTTGTTGAATTTGGTTCTCTGAAAAAGGGGTAATGACCTATCGCTAGAGAGAGATCACTAGAATCTGAAGCCTGAATTTTTTTATCTTTAGAAAGCCTAAAAGGCATGGGCTTTCTAAGCTACAGTCCAGCTTAAAGTGAGTTATTCTCCCAGTTGCATCAGTCAGCATAAACGCTAATAGGTAACTTTCTCAAGAGACATCCTCAACAGATGAGGAAGAGCAATTGCCTCATCAAAAAGGCTTTTAAAAATAAAGGGAGATGTAATGGGTTGCATACAGTTTGTGAGCACTTAAAAATGTGGTTTGTGCTGTGGTTTCCTGGTTAACAGTCCAGCCATAGTTTTGTACCAGCTCTGCATGATTGTAGGGTATTTTGCATGATACTAATGAAGCATGAGTACAATAAAAACTGTTAGCGTGTTAGAATACTTCAGCTCTATGTGTACTCAGTGCTCCAGAAAAGAAAGTGCCATGAAAATTGCATCCAGCGAACCACAAAGTGTATAAATGTGCTTAGTTTGGTTATGGATACTACTGCATAAGCTTTGTATAAGGTTTAGAATGCAATGTTATAATGTACAGTCAAGTAGCAGCAGACTCAACTTGCTTTTATTGAGCACTAGAACAAAACATGGCTTTAGACTTCTCTGCTTGCACAGTATTTGCACTGTACATATGCATAATGATCCGTGGTTTAGACCTTTCTGGGAATTACATTATTGTATATGGGAGGGGAGGAGAGAAACTTGGAAACAAAAGATACTTATGTCTCAGAATTGTAGTTCTGTTTCACAAATCTCTGTCCTATTGAAAATCTGTCCTTCCCTTGTTTTTATAGTGTGAATAGCTGTGCAGTCTGAGGTGGAGAGTGCTATACCCTCTAGGTACATTTCGTGAGGAAAGAACTCTAGAAATACATGTTCTGACAAATAAGGGCAATTATTTTTTTTTCCCTCCTAATTGCTGATCTTGCCTTCTGATTGCTAGAGTGTAAAAGGACTCTTTTAAAAGCAAACCCTCATGGAAACTGCTGTATTTAGATTTACTCAGATCTACAATGTTCTGTACAAAGTTTTATTCTGAAAATAAAAATTTTATGGGATAGCATTTTTGCCTCAGCTGTTTTTCAAAAGCCCATTAGAGCTGTAGTTGGAATTCAGCACCTTTCAGGGAAATGCTTGTTGCAAAGTAAAGGAGTTGGCTGCTCCTATTGTACCTGGGGGAATAGTGGGAGTAGGGCATCTTTCTCTCCCCAGCCCTGTGTCCCTGGACCCGTCTTGCTCTGATATTCATGCTGCTTGGATTCAACTCTTTGGTACTTGGTGACTAACTTGTGATGGTAGAAATGTATAGGTTCAGGCCATATACAGACTTTAAGCACATGTGCTTACCCTTCTGCTTATTTTTTTTTTTTTTTTTTTTTAATTAAGATGCATACATCCTGAGCTGAGAAGAATGAGGAGGATGCATCAATTTGAACACAAATGCTGATTGCTTTTGCATCAGCATAGGGGTCTAGAGAGAGGAGTTACGGGACAGTGGCATAAGATTACATAAAGCTAACCCATAGTGAGAGGAAATGGGAAAAAAGAGATTGAGCAGAGCAACTGTACTGTCCTCACATACTCCATTGATAAAATCCTCATGTTAACTCTCACCAAAAGGCTTTGTTTGGATGCACTACATTTCATCACAGTGCTGGTGATGTGAGAATAAATTTTATATGATTAGTATGTTAGTTTATGGTTTACATGATGATTTTGAGGTGTCTCAACAACCCTTTTTTCCCAAGGCTCTGTACCACAGCTATGTCAGTACTGATACTAACTTGACATCGTTTAAGAGCTTATGGTTTGTATCTGCAGCAAATGGCAGCAATTTAAGAAACTTTGTGAGGAAAAGATGCTAATTGTGCGGCTTTAAAAACAAAGATGCATGGAAATGGAGTATCATTGTTAAAGGGTGAACAAAGCAATAAAGCTTGTGAGGTGGAATGACGGTTAATTATTATTGCAAAAGCTGCATGAGTTGATACTCCCTCAGTACTCTGCTTTAGAGCTAGGTGATCTTATGTAATATCTATTTGGTTTTTTTACCAGGTATAATAATTTGTAACTTCTAGAAATAGAATACTGAAAAGATTAATAGGCAAATTAAACTCAAATTCCTTGGTCCTTTGTGCCCTGTGATGAGAGGTGGATGGAAAGGGCATTTGTGGCTATGTATTAGTCTGAGAGAAGTGACTGTGCCGAAATATTGAAACCTCTAATACCCAATGCGCATCTGCAACATTGGCGAGAGAGTCACCCACTGACCTCTGCTGGCATAAACCAGTTTGCCGTCTTATGGCTTTTTGCTGGTGCAGCTCTTGCATGGCCAGTGGCATGAGCTACTGTGGAGATTTTGTGAACCCTGCCTGCTGTTCTTTCATGTTCTTGGCCTCTCAACTGAGACAGAGTAAAAGATAGGGCTTTCTCCGTCAGGTATGGGCTGGCCAGTCTATGGTGTCCTGTGCCAGCATCCAGGTAATGGTGAGCTGCGTTGTAGGTATAAATAATTGTACAGGCTCCAAATATTAGGAGAGGATAGCATCACGCTTTCATCGTTTGGTTGTATCTTTCTTCCACATAATAAGCCTGGGGCTTGATGTGTGTCAAAATCCCCACATTCCCTTTGGGGGTAGGGCTGGCATACAATAGGTAAATTGTATGTTTGAACCCCAAAATGGAATGATTAATGCCAGTGGTAGGAGTCCTGAAACTGGGAGATGAGGGGGGAATTGAGAATCTTACTGTGGCTGTTATTTACAAGAAGTTGTGGGTACTGAATTTGTATGAAAATCCATCTAGAGCTTAGATCTACAGCCATATTAAACGAGATCTGCTTGGTGCTGTTTGGTAAAGGCTTTCTTCTAGCTACAATTGAGCAAGCTGTGGTTGCAGGGATGGAAGACAGCTCTGCTATGTGAAAAAAACAATAACCCAAAAAATCATGCTATGGTCAGGAAGGGATAAGAAGGCATTGTATCTGTCTCTTGGAAGGAGTATTTTAGTCGTATTTATGTTTTTAGTCTAAGTGATCAGTTGAAATGTTGATCCTGCTGTGTTGAGCCTTACTCATACAATCTTTTCACTGGAGTATGTCTGCAGGTGAAACTTATGTCTCCTAAAAACGTAAACAAAATGTTACTGAAATTATAGATTTGTATTTGGGCCCAAGTTAGCTTTATAGCCCTACCTGTCTTTTAATATCATTGCAGGCAGGGTGAATGAAATTGTGTGCTTGGTTGTGTCAAGAGGTGTAAGTAGCAGAAGCTTATGGCAAACATCCACATTCTCTTTTAATCACCTGTACAATAACACAGCAATCCCACTGGCACTCCTTTTGGCCTTGTTTTACCTCCTTTTAGTTTGAGTGCCCATCTAAAAGTGGTATGCTTGTGAGTTGCTGCATAAACCGGGCATGTACAATTGGCTGCCACCAGAGCTGAGGATGAGAGGGCTCCCACAAAGGTAGAAATTTGTATTGTTCATGTTCTAGGAGAATCAGCAGTTATATCTCCTCCCTGAATGTCCAAACAGACTCCTTTTTGAAATAAAACTACTGGAAAGACTATACTGAAGCTTTAAACATTTTAGACTTCAGAGATATTTGGATGTTTTCTATTTTATTATATAGCTTAAGTAAAACAAAAAGTTCAATCAGCGTCAACCATTTTGTTTAATACTTTGGAGATTCGCCATCTTTCGATGTGCTCTAAAGTTCCAGATCTAGAG
The DNA here is from genome assembly GCA_025447955.1 of Psilopsiagon aurifrons. Classification (NCBI taxonomy): domain Eukaryota; kingdom Metazoa; phylum Chordata; class Aves; order Psittaciformes; family Psittacidae; genus Psilopsiagon; species Psilopsiagon aurifrons. The sequence goes on from JAOEHY010010212.1 coordinate 11,739, forward strand.
GCTTAGCTACGCTACCACTCAAATGTGAATGAACATAGGCACTCTTATGTGATTCTTTTCTTATATAGCTTATTAGCAGAATTTAGCAGTAGGAAAGATCCTATTTCTTAGTGCTTTTGTGCTATGGGTTTTTTGTTGTTGGGTGTAGGGGGGGGGCTGGTTTTGGTTTTGGGTATTTCTTTTTGAGGCTGGTTGTAGTGTGAATACAAGTGATAACAGTAAATCATCAGGAAAAAAACCTTTGGAAATAAGCCAGAGCCAAATTCTTTTCTCGTGCTCTGTTCAATCTGCTTCCTCTTTAAAAGAAAAACTTTCACATTAGCAGAAAAATAAATGCTTAGCCAGAGTTCTTTTTGTGTCCCTTTCAGCAGGGAGAAGGGGATGAGTGTGCCGAGCTCAATGCCCATGCTGGCTTCCTCCTGCCGTGGAGAGTTAACACTCTAAAAGCTTTTTCTTCCTCCTTTATTTCATTTTCCATTTAATTCTTATTAAAAAGTTGCGATGTTAGAATTTTGGTATTGGAAACCAAGCACAAGAGTTTTGTTCTGAGGAACGGAACTGCTCTGATATAATTCCAATTTTCTCTGGGAGAAGCAACTTCTGGTTTCTATATAGTTGCTGTTGCTAGAAAACAGCATCTGCATTACAAAGCTGTGAAGGGTTCCTTCAATATATTATACCCATATATATAGTATCTATATGCCCATTACAGTACACAGACACGATGTTTTATCAAAACCGTCTGGTATGATCTTAAGTCACTTTTCTTGCCGCTGTAAGACCAAAACCCCATTCACCAACATAGCCAAAGCCTACTTTAGGAAAAAAAAAAAACAACCCCAAAACAAAAATTGAATATTTTTAATGTGATTACAATTAATTAATTTTCATCAAGACATGCAGACTTACAGCAAGGAATAATGCTTTGTTTTTCCTGTATACCTTTTAAGCACAGACTGGAGATACACATCCTTTCTCCTCGCGAGCACAGTTAGTCTGTTTCTTAGACATACTATTAAGTATATTATGCACTATAGCTGAAAAAAGGGAGTTGAGAGTATTGCAGTCTATTAGGTGCCATTTTCTTTCTTCCTGTCTGTTTGTTCAGTTTCCAAAAAGCTAATGTCTAGCATCTGATATTTGGGGGTTTTTAAGCTCTGATGAAAAGTTATGGATGAGATGAATAGTTTGGCTGATAGTTGGTTTAGCTAAGTTGCTGATTAAGCCTGACTGCTGAAATCTAGCTTCTGTTTTTCTCTGTGATAAAAGAATTCTCAAGTAGTTTTTTTAACATGATGGGATCCACAAGAACATGTGATTCCTGCCGCATCTTGTGGTTCCCTCCTATCTAGAGGAACAGCCATCCTCACTGGAGTGCTCTGGTACACCATGGCTTGCTGTACAGTTTACAAGAAGACACGGATTTTGAGAAGGTATTCTCAATAAATGGCTTAGTTTGTATAAAACACTTAGCTCCTCCCCAGAGTTAAAAATTCCTCTAAGCCTTTCTCTGCCTCAGTTCCTGAGGAGTGTTTTCATGCTGTTTGCCTGACACCTAAACAGTGTTGACCTGATCCCTCAGAAAATAAAGTTGGAGTAGAAGAAAGGTACTGGAGGTGTCCAACCACAATTGTGCAGAACACGGTTACTATTACTTTTACCTGTAGTTCTGAACTCTGCAGTGCTGTGGTCAGCATGGTTTTAGGATGTGGAGCACCAAAAATACAAAAGAAGAGAGGCTGTCTTGTTGCTCTTGTAAGGCAAGGATCATTCAGCAAGTGCCACCAGTTCCCACCACTAATGAGATGAGAGGGATTATGTTTTATTGGACAGCCTATCTGGAAGCACAGGTATTTGTCAGCCCATGTTGGTGAGACTGAGGTTCTTCCCTATCTGTTACAACAGAAATTCAGGTATTAAAGAGACTTTATGAGAGCAAATTGTAAGTGTCATGAAATACAGGTGCTATGGAGTAAAGCAGCAACCAAAGTGGATATAGTCCTAAGGTCCTATATAGAGTTAATTGTCTACAGTTTACCTGCAGGTAATGTGTGAGAGGGGAAAAATTGCATGTTGGTGAAAGTCAGAGAGGCTGTTCAGATGACATAGAGATACAAATCGGTAACTGCACTGTATTCATGTCAGTGAAATTTGGTAGCGGCCGGATGGCAGTTTGGCCACAGCAAGGAGTCTAAGTGGGAGATACTGAGCTAGCAATCTCAAGACTCCCCAGGTTTCTTTAAACTAAACAACCAAGGGAGAAAATGCAGCTCATGCAAAAATGTTCATTAAAGAGGGGGGAAGAAAAAAATCGATTTAGGAATATGAATTACCTACCCTCAGTCACTCTGCGCTTACCCACACACATTTTTCTCTTGCCCTAACTGGAAGACTTGCTTAAACAAAAACCTGATGGCATAGTCCAGCTGTTCTATTCATTGATGTAGGTAAGTTCACTTAAAAATTATTTAAGTAGTGCTCCAGCTGTGGAATTGGATCTATCTAATGTGGTACCATATAGCTGAAGGGGCAGAAAACAGATGATAAACATTTCAAGGATTTTCTCCTGATGCTGAGCTTCTCTGATGTATATCCAAAGACACTGCCAATGCATGCGTTTTGTCACAGTTCAGAGGGGGTTGTATGCTGAAGTCTGCAATTGCTGAAAAATGTGTAAATATGCTGGAAATTAAATACAGTTTGCAGCCTTGGTTTGAGCTATAGGTTCTCATATAGCTTATTGCATATTTATGTATTTTTCTTAAACCTGTTAGAATAATTGATCTAAAAGCAAATGAAACATAGCGCATTATTGTTTATTCACATTTTAGTTCTCTGATATAAGTTATCTGAGATAAGATGCTTTGTTGTATCCAGCTAATGCATCCTAATTTTTTTGGTATCACTGACTTACAAATCACAGACACCAGAGTAAAGCAGGCTGCTTTCTTGAGGGCTGGGAGGCAGAGACTCTCATTGGAGCACTCCTCCTTGACCTCCAGACAAACCCTTTATGTTCACTAATGTGCATTATTTCACTTTTTGCAACAGATACCCCAATTTCTGTTTTGCCATCTGCTCCATGGCAGTTGACACTCCAGAGGGCTGGCTATTTATTACTTACTAGCCATGGATAGGAACACAGTGAATTCTTTACAAAATAAAAATCAACACTCACTGACATACTGCGTATTGAAGAAAATAATTGTTTATGGCACTCAGCTTAAGCTGTTCTGGTAATCAAGTTGAAAAATACAATATTTATTCATTAGATCAAATTTAATGAGGCCTCCTGGCAGTAATTATAAAAATTACTGTAGCAGTAAATTACTAATGAGTTGTGATGTGCTTCCTACCTGTGAGGAAGGACTGGGGGTTGAAAAACCTGATATCCAGACAACACTAGGGAGGGTGAGATCTTGAGGCTAGGAGTCAAGCTCACAGCAGCGCGGAAGTTGTTCACTGCACCTGAATGGTAAAGAAGAAAGACAAAAAAAAGAAGAAAAAATATAGCAGAGAGACTCATGATCAGGAGTTTCACTTTTAACAGACAGTAGCTCCAGGTTTGTTTCTAAACCAACATGTCTGGCAAGGGAACAATGTTATCAATGGGAGAAATAGTCTTCTTTGCTGTGTGTACACCATCTTCTCTACAAAAGCAGCTGAGGTGACCTAATTTGCTATAGTAGATCATAGGCTAGGAACAGCTTCTTGCTTTCTAGTTGTTTTAATGTTTCACACAAAATACAGCAAATATGACAATATTGTCTTGGTGCCCTTAAATCTGCAGAACAGTTACCTAAGACGTGGAGCTAAGACAAAGGTTGAAAACTCCTACCAGCTTGCTTTGATGCAGGGAGTTTGACCCGTATTTCTTTCTTCTTCTGAGACAAAGCTATAGCGAATTTGGAGGCTTTTGGTAGCCAATGGTACACAGAATGAATAACACTGAGGCATAAAGGTATAAAAATCGCGCCATTTCTATCAGAAGCCCGTGTTTCTGCTGAGTACTGGGTGTTGCTGCAGTAGCAAAGGCTGGCTAGAGAAAGAGCTTCTGCTGCATGCTAAAATTAATGCACAAGTGAATTGACATATAATTATGTTTCTTTCTATAGCTTGCAAAGGTGCTGTAGATTTGACAGGTGGCCTTTGGTATTGTAAAGCAGTGAATAGGCTAGCTTTTAGCAAATATTTGCTGCAAAATATTGTTCCTGGATTCAAACATCTACCCCAAAAGCTTGTAAATTTTAATGTCTCACAGCACAGAACAGCCCGTGAATACACTGTTGAGGCTTGAAAAGGAGTGGAGAAGTCTAGTGCCATTTATCTCCACTATTTATCTCACTACTTATCTCCTATTTATTGTCCTGGTAGGTTGCACTAAAACGGATCACTGGGCATGGGTACTTCCACACACTCATTCACATTGTGAAGTTAAAACGGGGAAAAATACGTCTGTCAACCCTTGAGTCATCTTCCAAACTTCTTGAAAGAAGCAGAAATGTAGATCCCTTGCCCACAACCTACTTCTGTGCAGAGATGGTGCCTTTTGTGGAGCTACGGGTTTCTTCACCTGAAGGAGCCCCCAGGAATCAAGCATTGCAGTACTGAGCCTAAGGCCCTATGTGGCTTTAGCCTCACACCTAAATAAGTGTGTATACTGAAAAATATATACAATTGGGTCTTACAGAACCTTGGGCAAGATGGTAAATGTGTGTGTGCTAGCTGTATGCAACAGGTCAGCATGCAGCAGGACTATTTTGAAGTTGCTGTAGGTTCAAAAAAAAATCATACACCTTTATTACCCCTTGTAAAAAGCAGAGATTTGAGAGGATTTAGCTAATTCATATTACCTGGCTTCTTGTTACCGAAATAAGGCAAGAAGATCTTTTGCCATGATGCAATTACAAAAAGACAACATCTTTCTACTAAGAAGAAATTAACCTTATCTAACTTCATTGCCGCAGTATCTGTCTGTGCTGTTATGTCACTGTGACAGAGCTAGCGCAGTCAAGCTGCAGAGAAAAACTATCCATTTGGGGCTGTGAAGATGGTATCTTGGCTGCTTGAGTGCTGAGTTCCTTTTTCTAGCACTGCCATGTGTTTCCTCAGTGACCGTAGGGAATTTAGCCTCTCCCTGTTTCCGTTTTTCAGCACGGAAATCCTCTCAAGGCTTTCCCTTACAGCATAGTCTTGTCTGGAAGAGAAAATAAAGTGTGGTGGTTTTCATTATTAGCTCAACTGAATTTGGCAATGGACAGATGTTCACTTTGCATACAGCTGTGCTGGCTGAAGATACATTTTTCTGTCTTCCTGGAACTGTTGTGGGGCTAAACAAACACTGATGGAAAATTCTGTGTTCTTCAGACAGAAAACATGTTAGAAACCGAGTTATTGTGGATTGCATTTTCAGAACTGCTGTCAGCCACAGCTGAAATCAGTGGAAACTATGGGCTGAAAAGCTGAAGCCCTGAACTACAATAGTTTCTGTGAATATAGAGTTCATGGCTGGCACAGGAATTGAGATCAATCTACATTAAAAGCTCTCAGGTAAATACAAAAGGTAGACTTGGTGGAGTGATCCTTCTTTTTCTGCTCAGGCTTATTTTTAGTTTAAAGTCCTGCAGCATGCAGGTCTGAGGACTTACGTGCAGAAGGCTACAATCTTTCACTACGGGCTGGCTGACTATTGTCTCGTGGTGCAAAATAGGTTTTTAGTTAGTATTGTGAATTCTTATGGAATCTTACAGCGGCAAAATGGGAGCAATTTACCTAATGTTTCTTCTTCTACACCTATGGAAAAAATTCAATGTGTGTGAAGGGGGAGAAACTGTGGGACTGAACCCAAAAACTAAATAATAATGATGAAGCTTTTTAAAAAAGAATGTCTCACAATCTGACATAAGGAGTAAGATTGTTGCTGTGCACTATTACTATAATTAAATTACATTATGCTATTGCATTAAACTAATCCGTCAGTAATACTGTACTTAGCAGTAAGATTTTTGTCACATAAACATTATGAGCCTTTAAACTTCTGCATTTTGTCTTGTAAAATGCAGGGAAAATACAGAAATTGGAGCAGCAGAATATAACATGAAAAGCTGTAGCAGCGGAAAAAGGCCAGCTGGTTCAACATGCCAGCCTTTTTAAAGCAGGTAAGTTAAGAGTGTTAGAATACATTTACCAAAAGGGTGGAACACGAGATGTATGCGTGAGGTGCCTGCTATTACTTTGAAAACATTAGGTACTGATCTAAAAATCCTTTTTAGTATTTTCCTGAATTTCAGAACATGTGAGGTTAAACCAGAAGCTGCTGAGAGTAAACTGTTAGGAAAAACATGTAAATAATAGCTGATATGAAGCTGCAATCTTTTCTCTGAACAGAGAGAAAAAGAAAGAGGCTACAGATCACTTAGACTGCGATCAGTCAACCAGGGCAGCTGATCAGAGGGGTGCAGCCTTTAGAACAATGTTAGCTCTTGCAGACCCAGGAAGCAGAAAAATATTTTTCATATTGAAGACTTCACTCCCATCGTAACAGATCAAACCACCATTCAGACCAGCAGACCCCATCCTCTGTCAGCCTGGTAAGCTGTTGTGCATTTATTCTGGTGCTAGATCTTTTCCAAGTGGGTTACCGGAGCTTTCATCCACATCCCATTGACAGCTATCCCTTTCTCACCTTTGTAAAATTCAGACCATCTTAATTGTTCCTTTTTGTTATCATGCACAGACAGTTACTTGGATTGTAGCAAAAATTCTCAAGGGAAATGAGAAGCAGATTTCTGTCCCTTTGCTTACCTCTTCCACAGATAGCATACAAGCACACACTGCAGACTTACTCTGTGCCACACTGCTGTGACTGGAACTATAGCATTTGCTGTACTTCCTATATTTACCTCTGCCTTTAAGTGTTCACTGAACCATGTCGGTCTGCCATCCTTGTGATCTAATTGTGCACGCAATATGACAGGATGGCCATGCTATTCATTAAGGATTCAGAATGTACACAGGGGTCCTCTTCTAGCTCCTTGGGGTAGGAATAGGATGAAAACATTATGAGACTTTATTAAGTCTTATAAGACCACCTCCCCTTGCCTCTGGCAGCCTCAGGAGTGGGAATTAGTCTTTACAGGGAGGTTATCACCCATAATACATATTTATGCTGTGTCCATCCTGTATAAGAATGCTCTCAGTAAAACTTAGGCTAAGCTGTAATAATACTTTGCACTTCTTTGTTGCCTTTCATCTGAGGATTTCATTGTGCCTTTAAAAGCTTTCATTAACTAAAATTCACATCCCTGTTGTGCAGTAACTGTGCATTAACACCTCCACCATATGCAAAGGACTGGTATAAGTGGTTTAAAAAGCTAGAAAGAATGTGGGTGGGGGGAAACCTTGGAACTGATTATTCCCACATCTATGTGCTAGCCCTGTGTTTTCTCTCTAAAATATCTTAGAATTGCATTGATAAACTGACTGCAGTTTGCTGCATTTTGAAATGCTTATGTGTGTCAATTTTAGCATTGTTTCAAATTCCCAACATTCATTTCCAGCTTCGTTTATTATCTGCTGGAAATCTGTCCTTTGATAACTGAATGCAGATGTAGCAATGAGAGTGATATAATTGCCTGTGGAGCTAGGTATGCGTTTTCACTATTGTTAAGCTACAGGGTCTAGTTTCCCCAGGATGTGTATGACTTGTGAATGCCAGTTACAACACATTCCTGAGAAGAGAATGTGCCCCTAAAGCTACAATGTCCTTCGTTCATAGCCTCCAATCCTCTACAAAGCTTACATTTCACAGGATTCAACAGTATTGGTTCTTTTGGGATCAATGAGAAACTCACCACCCATCTCCAGTATCTCTGAATTACAGAGCAGAACCAGATCAAACACAGAAGAGTTCCCTCATTTATCCTGCCTCTGTAATACATCAGAGTGTGTGCTGCATTCATTTTGTGTAGGCGGGCTGCTGTCTAATGTACTCTGTGAACGTATTTATAAAGGATTAACCTGTGCCTGGTATTCCTAAAACCTGATTTAGTTAAAATACACGTTTTATTCTACTTGTCTCAACCATATGAATCATTCCTGTTTAGCTTTGATATTAGTCATTTTTGCTGGAGTGTTATGTACTGCACATTATCGATAGTCCTGTTGTGTGTGACAGGCTTTTTTTTCCCCCTCAGCCAATACTTCTCAGTTCATTGTATGATCTGCATCTGAGAATTTTAACCTGCAGTGAAAGTGTTCTCTAATAGAACATGCTGCTTAGCGGAAGCTGAAACACTGAGGATTTGAACAGGGTGCTCTTGCTTTAAGTGTTTAGAAGCAAACCGGGATTAGAAGGTCAGGAATCACTAGTGCTGGGAAGAACCTAGATGCATGGCGTACCTAGGATGCTGTGTGTGAGCACACACACTCTGACCTGGCACCTGCCACGATAGGAAGGATCCAGCAATGTGAAGCTCCCGGTCTGCAAACAATTGCAGCCCACCCCTCCCGCCAGCCCCATGTAAAGTATGTGGTTTAAAATATTTACTTTGACACAGGCAATATTTAGATATCTGATCTGTGCAGGAGAAGGATTAAAGGAAATACAAATGAATAGCACAACAATGGGGAATTCTGATCCTCATCTGCTTATGTGAAGAAAGCTACAAAACATTAAAGGCATCTTGAGGAGTTGCCTACTAGGAACTTGGGCTGAAACTGAAGAAGAGCAAACTGATGAAGGATTAGGGATAATTTACTAAAGATCACAACCATAGGGAAAATGGCCAAAGCAAACACTGGAAACCCTATTACTCCAGATAGGTGACAGCCACACTTCAGGTTTCTCCTCACCTTGATCTTCAACCTGGTGTCCAGGGTTTTTTTTTTTGTTTTGGGTTAAGTGTTTTGTTTCAGTTTTTACTATGTATCAGCCTATACTGCGATAGCAACTGTGTGAAAAAGCTTATACTGTGTGAAAAAGCTTATACAGTTTCCAATATCTAACATCTCCTGGCAGAAAGGAATGGTGGTAGCTGATGGTATTTTTGCTACTTTTTCGATTGCCTGTGAATTCAAGGAGTTCAGCCCATTCTGATTTCTCTTCCTGATACTGTGCATTTCAAAAAACTTGTGTGTCAGGTATTATTTGTTGTACCATCAGTCCACCTTATCTGGGTGCAAGGAAACACAAAAATCGTTCTGTGGAGGGAGAAGGATTCTTCTCAGCAGCCCATCAAGCAGTTTTTCTAGTTAATTTTCTTCCCCATTGTTCCAATACCAACTCCGAAGCTTGCAAATGTTTCTTTTGCTTGCCAAGGCAGTGGTACTTTTGCCCTGGCACACATTAATGTTTTTTTCCCTTTTCTTGTGTTTTGAGTGCAGCTGAACAACAAATTCCTCTCTGTTTAACAAGCAGCTTCCTCAGATTAAGGTTTGGGTTTTTTTTCCATACCAAAGTATCTTTTTGATTTCAGCAGAGCTCTGAATTTGTATTTGTTAATTAAGTATTGACAAGCGAATAGCAGCAAGTGCCACAATACTGTGTGCTTTTGGGCTTCTGGAACCTGAGCCCTTCTGTCTCAAGGAGCCATGGCAGCAGCCACGCTTTGAGAGGCAGCCAGTGAAGACAGCAAGTCAGGATTCCGGAAACGAGAGTGGCTCCTTCACAAGAAGCCTACCTCTTCTGTGGTATTCCCTGTGCATTAGGCTGAACGATGCTCTCAGAAATCTCCATGCAAGTTGCACCTTTTTCACACTTCTCCCTGAAAACAAGATAATTTCAAGTTTTACAGCAGAAAAATAATTTGCTGCCTGTTTTCTCACCAATGTAAGAGGTGTTCTTTAAGGGGAAGCTGGCTCATCAGAGGCCACAGTAGAGCATTGATAGATGGATGGATGTGTATGTGCATGCATCTGGAGTTCTTTTGTTCTCTCCCAGTCAGCTTTGGTTGTTGAAACAATCATTTCAGTAATTTTTGGGCTGGCTTTGCAGGGAAAAAAATCTTGGTCTTTGCTGCTCCTGGAAGCGAGGTTATCATAATGTTGCTCCCTCACTTGACTGACAGGCACCTTTGCGAACACACAGCATGTTTCATCTCAGAGCACTCAATGAATATCCTTACCCCCCCCCTCTGGACCAGCCCACCTCCACTTGCAAAGCTCCTTGCTTTTTCTCACAGGATTGCAATCCCTGCCTTTTGTTCCTCCTTCTCAGGAGTTAATACCTTCCCACCTTACAAATCAGCAGTGGATTCTGCCAGTTGAAAACCCCAAATAACAAACCCTCCTACCCTGAGGGCCTTTTCCTTTCAAGCATGTATTTTTCTAGCCTTCGAGGGAGTCAGTGCCGTAACCCTGGGCTTTCATGGAATAGTTTCTAAGCCTGTTTCTGTGTATTATGAATATCTTCCAAAGGGGGAATGCACATCCCCTCTTGTGGCAGCTTCTACCTTTCATGACTTCCTGCCCTCCCCGCTGCCCTCTGCTCCTTACAAGCCCCTGCACTTCATTCTGTCTGCATGTAATGTCTCCTTCCAAATTCTCCTGCACTGCTGCTGTCACCTCAGCCTGTTCCAGCAGTTGCCTGCCAATGCAGTCCTAGCCTGGAACCCAAACATGTTTGTAAGATGTCCCACTATTTGTCTTTCGCACATTTCCAGGAATCTAGATGCCATGACACAAGCTTCCAGTCTTTTTCATCCATCCACACTTTTTCCCTATTGGTTGGATTTTTCTCTGAATTTCTGTGGCCTGGAAAACAAAGCACCAGCTCCTTTCTTTCCTTTTATGCCGTTTAACATCGCTGGCATCACATCCCCACCTTTCTAGCTGTGGGCCTATATTTTGGTGCTATTCGGTGTTGCTTCTCGCTTCCTAACAAGGTGCCATTAAGAAATGCTAGAAGCATCTTCTGGGGGTAGTTGCCTGTCTCTAACCCAGAGACAGGAGACTGCTGGTTCAGGGGCAAGAGGCAACTCCTACACAGACATGTGAAACACTAGGTGACATGTAGGACCAGATTATAAAAAGAAGGCCTTAACAGAATTCTTATTCATTTCAGAGATGTAAAAAAGGATCCTGAAGATAAACTGAAGATCTGAGATCACTAGGTGGTCTGACACCATCTCCTTCATTTAATCACTCGTGTTTGCTCTTTCTGATACATTTGCTGAGCCCATGATGCTTAAACTGTGTGTGTATTCAGACTTTTTCTCTTCATCTCCTCATCCCTTCTCGTCTTACTTTGAAATGGCATTTGCTAAGAAACCTGATGTCTCAGACAGTAGCATAGGGGGGAATATAAGAGACAGAGGGATTTTAAAGACAGGGAGGATAAAACTATCAGGATTACTGAGGCCTTCTCATACTTCTCAGTGTGTGTGTGACAGGGTGCTATAGAGATGTTCTCTCCTGCAGAAAGCTCATGGCTCCGGCTACTGACAGTTACTAGGAGCTTTAGATGCAACAGTGATTCAGGTTTTGTTTTCAGCCCTTGTCTTTTGTTTGTTGTTTTTTCACCTCCCCAGATGCAGGTGACTGATGGCCAAGCAGAACTGGCCCCTCCACTTGTCACATCCATGTGTAACCTCACTGTCCATAACAGACCTCCTGTTCACATGCTCCCCAGTACCTCCCCATACACGCTCTGCTCCAGCAGGGAGGCTGTCTTGGAGCCCAGCTGCACAGCACAGCATCTTCTGGCAATGTTTTTTCTCCCTAGTGACTCACTGCATTTTGCACCTGATGGCAAAAGATAATCTGTCACCTCAAATCCTACTGGTTCTGCAAGGCAGCTTTTATATAATCAGTGGCTACTCTTACCCTCTTTTCTCCAAACATGAATATAAGGTCCAGCTTGACTCCTCCATATGTTTTTTTAAAGAAAGCAGCTGTGTTGTTCCTCAGGAAAACAGCTTGTAATTTAGCATTATATCCCCTAGGCAACGCTTTTGGTCTTCAGGACGTATATTTATCACAGACATCACAGTTATCTCTACAGTACTTTAGTTTTTCATCAAGGGAGGCTAAAAGACCATTTAATTCCTTAAGGCTCTGATTGATCTTCACCACAATGTACCTCTGGTGCTTCTGTCAATGTCTCCTCTGCCGAACAAGAATTCTTCTTCCTCTCTTGATTGCTCAGAAGTCTGAACTGATCTCAGACGCATGGGCTTTCTTTGCCTTCTAGTGCTACCTCTCTTTGTGTCAGGCAGAGCTTTCCTGTCCTTCGGTCAGCTCTCCAGTCCACCAACTTTGCCTTACTCAGGAGGCTCCTGGGAGAGCTGAATGCCTGTCAGCAAACAAATAATTTGCTGGCATTGGACTGGTTTTCACTTTTTGTTCTCGGTTTCACTTTTGGTATTACAGGACAGCCATGGACAGCAGGTAGATGGGCACATCTTAGAATGAGTTCAGTTAAGATGAACAGAAATATGATGGCTCCACTACTTGCTCTGAAACTTTAAGTAAGTTCTTAATGCAAGCTGCTTTATTAATTGCTGCTCCTTGTGACTATTTCACCCTTGAGCTCAGAGCAGCTCTCTTCCATTGTGACAAGTCCTGATTCCCAAACACACAAGGAAACCAACCTTAGTCTTCTGAGTAGGAGACACTATGTGCCACCGCACTTACCAAACCTATCTGATCAGCACACACAGTGGGAGAAAAAAGCAAGCAAGTAAGCAAGAAGTGGGAATGCAAATTTTAGAGAAATCTTTCAAAGTCTGCAGTAATTGGCAAGGTAAATGCAAGGCTTTTCCTGCTTTTCATAACAGTGGTAATATCAGCTTGTGACAAAAAGCTATTCTGAGTTACACCAGGAGGAAAGATATTTGCCAGAAAAAATTCTTTAGTTTCTATTTTATTGTTGATGATGGACAAGAAGCACCATCCATGCTGATTGACTGTTGGCATGCTACTTACCACAGAGCAACTGTATGTTGATGGATAAGCCAGTCTCATCCAAGTGTCAGGAAGATTATCAAAAAAAAAGAGCTGTCTGTAGTTGCTCCATCTCTGAGGAGATTGCCAACTCACCCTAACAAAAGAAAACATTAGTGTGCTATTTGCGTCTCACAAAGAGACTGTGATAAGATGACATGATAAATGATAGAGGGCTTTTTTTTCCCCAGTAAAAACACATAAGGTAGCTAAGTCGTCAAGTGTAAAGAATAGCTTGGCTCTTGCAATGGGGGTGAGTCATTTTAAATAGGGGAAATGGTCAGAAAAACTAGAGTGTAGGTTTGGGGTTTTTAGTACTTCTTAAATTCCCCCTAATTGCATTAAGTAATTATATGATACAGCGATTCATACGTACATACGCACAGAAGCATCCACCTACGCATATGTGCGGGGAGAAAATGATAAAGGGCCAAATTACTAACTTCTTTCAGATATCCCACAGAAAATTGTACATGCAATCAAGCTACCATTCTGCCGGCTTGCTTGCGCTAATGGCTATTTGAGTGCCCATGTTTTGTTACTCTGAATTAAAGATCGAAAGGAAGGTAATTCTAGGTGGTGAAAAAGGAGGTCCCTTTAAAAAACTAGCCCTAAGAACTAGATTTTCAGTGCCTACTCTTGGAGCTTATGCATTAACTACAACTGTGCACGCCTAGGCCACGATTGCCTGTGTAAATTGCTGGCAATGCATAAGAAGCTACTTAGTTGCCCAATTCTGTGATTTGAGCATATATTAAATGTTAGTGCAGCAGGTATGTCGCTGTTTGAGATTGCTAGATATTATGAAAATCTGGCCCTGCATGGTCAAGAACATTGCATGTTGCTATTCAGCACTTTGTCAGCATTGAGGGGTATATTATTACCAAAAGAAGACCAAAGATGTGTGATGAGATACATCCTTTTTACTTAGCTTCACTGCACTTACTGGACACGCAGTGATATCAGGAATTCGGTGTTACTGTCACTGCACCTTTACTTGCAGTTAATATCTGTCTCCTAATGATGGTCAAATGCCGCACACCAATGTCTTTGAACATGTTGATCATTTAACATGGTCTGAACCATGTGCCTTTTCCAGCGGGGACCTATGAGAAGTAGAGTTTGTTTTCGGCATCAGAGGGTCTGAGAGGTATCAAACAGCGTCCTCCCTTCTCTCCTATGGATTGCCTAAAACACATCGAGTTCACACCGAAACTGGCAACCAGATCTGCTAGCAGCTATAACAGAGGAGCCAAATTTCCACAATGGCAAAAAAGAAGAGTGTCCCTCTCTGACCTCTCTATCTGCACTGAAATGGGAGTCAGACCGTAATCAGAAACCATGCATTTTGCTTCTTAGTAGAGAGAATGAGAGAGAGAAGATTTTTTATCTCCTGAGCAGTTTTGTAATCATTTTTATTCCCACAAATTGAAACAAGTCATTTGCCACAGGGAGATGAGTTATGTGTTTGGAACAGGCAGCTCATGAGAGCACAATCTTTTAATCAATGAAATCAGAAAAAAAGCCCCTAGATATCACTCACAACTGTCTATTTACTCTCATCTACGCTGATTCTATCTTTAAACCCATGCATCCCCTGAGATTAGTAAAGCAAAGGGCACATATCTTCAGACCTGAATTAAGTTCTTGAATGGAATGCTTTACCTTACGTAACAACAAATCCAGTCTCTTATATTCTGGAAAACAAATCTATTTATGTGAGGAGCATTCTGCTGGTGTTTGGATAAAATATCTGATCTTTAGTTTGAAAGATTTTTTTCTGTATGTCACCTAGCTGTGCCTTCACCTTCAAGAAATACCACATTGTCAAGGGGCTAGTGCCTGGTATGACGTTGTAAAGGGATCTGTAAACCTTGTGTATTCTAACTTGATGCAATTAAAGTAGTTTCACTGCCTCTGTGTTGGAGTGTAAAGGATATGGAGGATTTCTCCTGTGAAATGGAGAAGGAGTGGAAGACCTGTGCAGGTCCATGCTGTTAGAAAGAAAAGCAAATTCGGCCTCGTAGTTTGCAAATAACGACATTTTGCAACCTGACAAAGAACCCTAAATGGCCCAACCCTATTAATATATCATAACACTCCAGCAAGATCTTTTTTCTGTGTGGCGCAAAATAACGCATATATTTGTGTCTCACATATTCTAGAGATCCTTCATTACAGATTTCAGGTTGAATCCCTGTACAAAATCGATATGAAAATATCTAATTTTATTTAAATTGGTGGCTGCAGGAGAAAAAGCCCATAAAACCAGAGCCATCACACCATCTTGTGTCAAATTTGCAGCCTGCTCTATGTTTTGACTGACCTTGTCTTCCACAGCTTGGGGGACTCCTTCCCCAGTGTCCGAGTATTTGAATTGCAGCTCTAATAGCACATGGAGAGCGTTGTCTGCAGTTATTACAAAAGCAATCTCCACATTGCGGTGTGGGCTGTAGCGGGTGGGGCTTTCGGGAGGTGGCATCTCATCCATGTGTTCGTGGTAACCTTTATAATCCAGGTTTGAAGAGACTGCAAACCCACGAGCAGACACCGACTTCCTATCAAACTGTCAAAGGCATAATAAACCCCCTGTCACCAGGCACTGGTGTCAGTCCTCGCTAGGCAGAATAAGGAACCTGCTTAGGCATAACTGAAATTGTTCTGTTACGGAGTCATTGTTGAGAACAAGACTTTTGCAACACTTTTATATCCGTGGAAATTAATCTGATTTGTTCCTCTTTTTAATTAGCTTCTTCATGTCACACCCAAGTTCTGAGGCTTGCAAGCGAAATAATAATTCTGTCAGGTTATTCTTCAGTTAGAAACCAGCAGAGAGACAATTTAAAAATAAAGAGACAGAAATATTTTAAAAGAAAAATGTTATTTCTTCCAAATCACAAAGTGCTGCTCTCTGGTGTAACATTATTATTCTGTGTAGCAACTTATTAAATGAAGCAGTTTATGGTAGCACCTCTGAAAAATGCCGTCCTTTATTGAAATGAAAGTGAGTAATAGCATAAGGACTGTAAAATAAAACGGCAGAATATCGTCTTCTAGACCATTACAAAAATACACGTATTGTCTATTTGACAATCAATACACTACCATAAAATAAAACAGAGCGGTAGTATCATCATCATAATTTCTATCTCAGATGGTTTGCTGAGAGCCAAATTGTGTCTTTTATGGAAAAGAATGACAAATGGTTTAATTCAATATCACACGCATGTGTATACATGCGCTGAAATTCTGTTGCAGCTCAAAGCTGTTAGGCAAATATTTTAGTATCATCACAAGTTTAAAAACAACAGACATGTGGGAGTGCATCCATTTGTTTACACTTGTACTGACTTAAGCCTCAAAATGTTATTTGATGCTTTTAAAGCGCTGCTATGGGATGTTAAATTACTGCCGAATCCTTCCTGTTCTGAGACACCTTTCAACCTGCCAAAGATGCATGATGATGCTGGTGATGATGATAACAGCAGTAGTGCAGGGCTCTTTAAAACAATGCGGGGCTCATTCCCGGAAGATAAATGCCATTTTGACTACCCCCTTTTTTATGATTCAGCATTTCTGATGCAACGAAGTGAAATAATGAAAGTAAAATAACAACAGGTTTGTGTGGGATGGGAAAGGGAAAATGAGCATGTGCATTGTCAGGATTTCTGCAGAAATTGTAGGGGAAAAAAAGCTTTTATAAGCGGCATTCCCCCCACACGCACCCCGGGAAAATTCCTCCTCTTGTTTTTACTATTCACTACATTTCCTTCTTTTATTCCCTGTTCTGATCTCGTCCTTTTGTTCCGCTCCCCTCCTCAGATGCTTCTCCTTCCTCCTCGCAGCGGGAGGCTCCTGGCAGCTGGGGACGGAGAGCCACGGCCGCGGGATGGCGCAGGGCTCGCCGGCAGGTGAACTGCTGCCGCCTGGGGCACCGGTGCCAGAGAAGGAAGAAGGGGGTCAGCAGCTTGCTGCCATGTACGTACAGGGCCTGTTCCCCCCTGCCTCCCTCGTTGGCCTATCTCGTTCCCAGGGACAGGGTGGGTACAAAGCCCCTGCATGTGGCATTGGGAGCTTTCTATATTTGCCTTGCTCAGGGCTGGGAGGGGGGAGGAGGAGGAAGAGGCGAGGTGGAAAGTGCATTTTCAGGTGAGGATGTCAGCTATGAACTACCCCTCTTGGCTGCACTCGGTATGGGCTGGGAAGTGGGGACATGGGTGCTGCTAGGTACCTGCCTCCCATCTCCATCTGACAAAGCGGAGTTCAGTGAGGGTCCAGGCATGGCCACTGACACAGGCAGAGATAATCACCAGCTGCCCCACAGGGATGGAAGGGAGAGGGCTTGTTTGTCCTCCTCTTACCAAAATAGTTTTATCACCTACGGACACTTGCCAAGTATTGCTGCAAGTATGGCACACTATTACAGGAAATCTTTGCTTTGAGAAGGGATCAGAGGTTACCGCTGCAGGGGATCAGGGGCTGATTTATTAACCAGCCGAATCTATTGGAGGGCAGCTCCTCAGAAGGAGTCGTGTACTTGCAGCCATTTAAATGAGTAAGAAGGTGTGCCAGCTAATACCTGTATTTATGTTTCCCAGGCACAAAGCCCCAGCTCAGAGGGCAGACACAGGTGGCTGCTGTCAGCCGAGTCCAGGCCTGTCACTTCTTCGGGGCTGGTTTCTGCTCCTGGCACACTCCTGTCCCCTGCATGGAAACTGCAGCAGGAAGTGCAGTACGTGCCTCGATTTTGTTGACATTGCTCCAAAACCACTTGGTGTCTCGTGTGCTGGTAATGACGGGGCTGGCACTGGAGCCTACATGGGTGGACCTGGGATGGGGGACCCAGCGTGGGGATCTCTTACGCTCTATCTCCAGTGTTAATACAAACGCATGCGAGCAGAAATCCTCCCCACGAGGTCGGCCGGCATCCCAGCCCCGCAGCCCCAGCCAGGGTCAAACCCGAAGGGCACATGGGCACGTGCCTCTCCGCCGGGCCTGCTTCCCGCCCGCGGCTCCGGCGCTCCGCCGGTAGCGGCGGCTCAGTCGTGCCCAGCGGTGACGCCGCACCCGGCGGTACGCGCTGACCCGGTCCCGGTCACCTCCTGCGACAGC
>JAOEHY010010213.1:0-13055 GCA_025447955.1 Psilopsiagon aurifrons
AATAACAATAATGACCAGGGAAAATACAAGGGAAGAGGATACAAATGCTCACCACCCGGTGACCGAGCTGTGAACCCCCTCCCCCACCCCCTTCCGGGTTCTTGACCCCAGTTTTTTTACCTTCCGGGCATGACGTGCGATGCTATGGAATATCTCTTTGGTCAATCTGGATCAGATGCCCCGTCTCTGCTCCCTCCTGTCTTACCCTCCTCCCTGGCAGAGCATGAGACTCAGAAAGTCCTTGGCCAGACCAAAATGTACTAAGGAGTAACCAAAGCATTGGTGTCATCAACATTGTTCACAATCCGAAAGTCCAAAGAAAAAAAAATACACAGCTCCACACCAGCTACCCAGAAGGAGAAAAACGACTGCTACTGCCGAACCCAGGACAATTCACCTGAACAGCCCCAACTTTCTCAGCCTGTCTTCATACGACAGGTGTTCCAGCCCCTGATCATCCTCATAACCCTCCTCTGGACTTGTTCCAACAGTTCCATGGCCTTTTTATGTTGAGGTCTGGCCAAGGACTTTCTGAACCTCATGCTCTGCCACGGAGGAGGAGAAGCCGGGAGGAAGCAGAGACAGAGCACCTGACCCAAACTGATCAAAGAGGTATTCCATACCACAGCACGTCATGCCCAGGATGTAGAAACAGAGGACAGAGATCTGGAAGGAGGTGGGGGTTTGGTGGCTTGGTCTGGCTAGGTATATGTGGTGAGCTGTTGTATTCTCTTCCCTTGTATTTCTCTTGCTATTATTGTTATTGCTGGTAGCAGTAGCAGTTTGTGTATACCTTAGTTACTATACTGTTCTTATCTCAACCTGTGGGTGTTGCATTCTTTTGATTCTCATTCCCATCCCTCCAGGAGCAGGGGGAAGAATAAGGGAGAAGTGAGTGAACAAACTGCGTTGCTGATTTACGGCTTAAACCACGGCCCTTGGGAACTTCATCGGACTGCCATGATTTTTCAAATATGACGGACAGTGGCTTAACATCTTCATTTGCCAGCTCCTTCCGGCTCCAAGAATGGAATTCATCAGGTCCCATGGACTTGTATACATTCAGGTTCTTAAGATAGTCTCGAACCAGATCCTCTCCTACAGTGGGCCCAGGGTCTTCATTCACACTGTCCCTGCGTCTGCCTTCCAAGACTTGGGTGGTGTAGTCAGAGCATTTGCCGGTAAGGAATGAGGCAAAGAAGTCATTAAGAACCTCAGCCTCCTCCAAATCCAGGGTAGCCAGTGAAGGAGGACCTCTCTAAAGAGGAGATGACTCTCCCCTACAGTGCACAATCACATGTCTGTGAGTCTGTAAGAAAGTCACCATCAATTAGGTACCCTTAAAATTATATAACTATGTTCATAATGGAAAGGGTAAATAATATTGCAGAGTAATAAACATCTGTCACAATTTTCCAAGTCTGAAGCATCAACCTACATTTCTCCCTAAGCTCTCCTTTTTCAAGCAATTCAGTAGTGGTAAAAAGTAAAGAATGAAAAGAAAGGATGGGGGAGAAGGGACCACTATTATTAGCATTGACTCTGAGTAGTGCTTAGTAAGAGAGCTATTAAAAAAGAAACCCAACAAAAAACCGCACCACACAGGGGCAGATACTTCATACTAAGTTTTTGTGATTTAATGACTAAACACAATTTTTTTAACTACTTCAGTGATTTGTACTGTAAGTGTAATTGTTCTTAAGAGTCAAATAAAATAAAGCCTGGGAGCTAAATTTCATCTAATTTATATTTTGTCAAAATAATTAATAAAATTTTATTTGAAGTTTTCTCTTTGATACAACTATTTTATTCGATATATATTTTTAATTACGTCACTTTTTTCATTTTTATCAGATTTATCCAGATTTATTTTTCTCTGATACAATTTTGAAAAGTATTAATGTTTTTTGATAGCAGAGATAAGACAATGGGCATAAATTGGTATGTGCAAATCTTTTTTCCCAGACAAGGTCTAAGAGATAATACCAAAATCAAATGAAGCAAAAATAATGATTAAGGCTTTTTGTTCTAAAATACTTACTTTCAGCCACCTAAGAAGTGTAGCTGAAGGTAAAATCGCAGCAGAGCTCCACAGTCTGCAAGACTGAGCTTACAAGGGATTGTAATCTTCAAGGTGCTTCACAACAATAAAGTTTGGGCAAACAATCATTTTGGAGAAGTCTCTTCACTAAATGAGAAGTAAGCTTTTGAAATTCTTAAATTCTTAAATTTTCAGTAGATGCAAGCAAGTTCAAAACAATGCACTTCCCATAGCTTTTCTCCATAGCAGCAGAGTAATTGCTGTTAAAGGTTTATTCTTTGGAAAATACGGTTTGGTTCTTCTCAAATAAAAACCCAAAACAAAACACCGACAAAAATACTTTGCCATTGATAGTAAATTCTTCTATATAACCTCAAAGACCATGATGTAAATCACTTTGCCAGGCAATTAGAATAACTTCCCCTACAAAATAATACCCAGCCAAAAGATTAAATCAAGCAACTATCTCTTCTTGTACATGACTGTCCAAATAAGCTGGCATCTGTTCAGCAATGACATAAGTGCACAGAATACAATGGTAAATAAATCAAAATTTCTGTCCTACCAGGTACAAAAATAATCAAGGATCAATATCACTCTGAAATTTTCAACATCAAGGTACAGGAAGGTCTGAAAAACTCATTAAGGACAACTCTCTTACTCAGCAAACAAGGAGGATAGTGGATCTGTCAAACCAAATATGAAAGAAACAATAAATCATGGATTTGTTTTATGAGCCATGTTGTGCATATAGGGAAGAAACTTTGTTAAAGAAACTCAGATTCTCTATGATTTTGACTTTAAATAACTCAAATTGAAACTGTATCTGGTCTAGTGTCCCTGCCCATGGGACGGTGGTTGGAAACTGGTGACATTTAAGGTCCTTTCCAAACCAAACCATTCTATGGTTCTGTAATTTTGTCTCCTGAATAAACAATGTATAATCCTACTCATAAGATATGTAACATTAAAATCCCTGTATAATAGGACCAGCAGTTACCTTCAGTACATACATTTTTGTCTTACAAAGGTGTTGTTGTGAGGTTATATCAGAAAACAGTATAAGTATTTCTTAATTATCTATAAGAAAACCAAATGCCTTTAATTACGTAACAAAGTTATCATAATTTCTGGCCATATGTTTTTAACCTGTAATGCCTAATTGAAATTAAATAGAAATTACTCGCAAAGAGACTTCACTGGGGTTTGGGGATATTTTTGGATCATATGTTGTTCTGACACTGTTTCATTATAAATTCTCATATTTCTATCTCCTTCTATTAAGCAGTAGAATATTTTCTTCAAAACAAAAAAAAAATCTAAAACTTTTTCTTTCTGTAATATTAGTATGAAACACTGAGTTGTTGGTTTTTTTTTTTTATATAGTAATATATTCAATTGCATTTTCTTCTACCAGTATCAGAATGAAAGTCAAATCTTATTTTCATTTTCTTCTTTTCTGTTTAAGTCATAAAATATCAGACTTTGTGTTCCAAGATCCAAAGGACAAAAATTATGTGCACATATGACTCGCTGTAGTTTTCTAAATTTTACTGAATTATCCTGGGAATAAGAAATGTAAAGATCATTCCTTTCATTTGGGTTATATCTACCTCATTTTTTCTTGGTGGAGAAGAGCTTTAAGTAGAATTTGTATTTCTTTTCCTCTCTTTCCAAGCTTTCCCTGATGACAAGAAAGAGGGTATTATAACCCCATTTTCAAGAAGGGGAAAATGAATGACCCACGGAACTACAGACCAGTCAGTTTCACCTCTGTGCTTGGCAAAATCTTGAAGCAGATTCTCCTGGAAGGCATGCTGAGGAGCGTAAAAAGCAATCAGGTGGTTGGTGTCAGCCAGCATGGTTTCACTAAGGGGAAATCCTGCCAGACCAATCTGGCGGCCTTCTATGATGGGGCTACGGAACTGATGGACAGGGGTAGAGTAGTTGAAGTCATCTACCTGGACTTGCGCAAAGTGTTTGGCACTGTCCCAAACAACATCTTTGTCTTTAAGTTGAACTGTCCCACACAATGTCCTTGTCTCTAATAAAGACATCAATATGATAGATTGACAACTTGGTGGATAAGGAACTGGCTGGATGGCTGTATGCAAAGAGTTGTGCTCAATGGCTCAATGTCCAGCTGAAGGCCAGTAATGGCTGATGTCCATCAGAGATCAGTGTGTGGACTGATCTTGTTCAATATCTTTGTCAGTGACAGGGACAGTGAGATTGAATGCACCCGCAACAAGTTTGCTGATGACACCAAGCTGGGTGGTTCAGTTGATATGCTGGAGGGAAGGAATGCCATCCCAAGGGACCTTGATATGCTTGTGAGGCGGGCTGATGTCAACCTGATGAAGTTTAACCATGACGAGTGCAAGGTCCTCCACCTGGGTCAGTGCAATCCCAGGCACAGCTACAGGTTGGGCAGAGAAGAGATTGAGAGCAGCTCTGCGGAGAAGGACTTGGGGCTGTTGATTGATGAGAAAATGAACATGAGCTGTCTTCAGTGTGCACTCACAGCCCAGATAGCCAACTGTATCCTGGGCTGCATCAAAAGGAGTGTGACCAGCAGGTCGAAGGAGGTGATCCTGCCCCTCTACTCTGCTCTCATGAGACCTCACTTGAAGTACTCTGTGAAGTTCTGGTGTCCTCAACATAAAAAGGACATGGAACAATTGGAACAAGTCCAGAGAAGGGCCACAGGGATGATCAGGGGACTGGAGCACCTCCTATATGAAGACAGGATGAGAAAGTTGGGGCTGTTCAGCTTGGAGAAGAGAAGGCTGTGTGGAGACCTCATAGCAACCTTCCAGTATCTGAAGGGAGCGTATAGGGATGCTGGGGATGGACTCTTCATTAGGGACTGCACTGATAGGAAAAGGGATAACGGGATCAAACAGATGAAGTTTAGTTTGGATATGAGGAAGAAATTTTTTACTGTTAGGGTAGTGAGGCACTGGATTGGGTTGCCCAGGGAAGTTGTGAATACTTCATCCCCAGTGGTGTTCAAGACCAGGTTGGTCAGAGCCTTGGGTGACATTATTTAGAGGGAAGTGTCCCTGCCCATAGCATGGGGATTGGAACTTGGGGATCTTAAGGTCCTTTCCAACCCTAACTCTTCTATGATTGCATGATTCTATGATTTTATTGCTGCACACCCCCTAACTAACACTGTTCATGTAAAGTCGCATATTTAACAACAAAAAAAATGCTTTCATTGCATCTCAGGAAATATGCAACTGCCAATACAGTGCCATTATTGCACTATATGCAATGGAAAACACTGGGAAAGATAACAGGAAGGGATTCTGTAGGTACATTGCAAATAAAAGACAGAATAGCGACAACGTGGGCCCTCTCCAGAAGCTATCAGGATGATTTTTTTCCCTGGATTTGGAGAAGGCTAGGGTTCTTAATGACTTTCTTTATAAGGTCCTTTCCAATCCTACTTATTCTATGAGTCTATCATTCTATGAATATTAGAAAGTGATTAGGTAATAAATGACTCTATACACTGTGCATGTATAGTAGGAACCAAATTAAGTTTAAATCTAGACATTTTCTGCTAAGCAAAAAATGTTGATAATTATGCTGCAATTAAACACTAGATCTTCTGTGTCTACTGTGTCGAAGGCAGAATCCCTCCAAATCAATGTATTTCCAGTGCTGTGATTTTTGCACATAGAAAGGTGACATTAAAAGGACAATATTTTGTGTTTTAATGAACAATATTTCAAGATTAAGAAAAAAATTATGTGAGATGTTTTTAGTAAAGCTACCTGAACACTAAGATCACAGGAGACAGCATTCCATAAAATTAAAACCTTACGAAGATTTTGAGATGAAGTGTGAAGTCATTTTGAGTATTCTCATTTTCTGTTCTATGTGCAAGAAAACACACACCAAAGAAGTTCAGATACACTTCAAATAATGTTTAATGACTTTCAGACTAAAATAAAGGTATTAAGATATGTTCATGGATTATTAAGAAAGGAACATTTAAGCTGACACCAGTTTAACTACAAATCATGAATTTCAGTTTGAAAGAGGTAAAAGCAAAACTTCTCTCTCATAAATAATATAATGCCATTCTAAACTTTTATGAAATACTAGTTTTCTTCAAAATTAATCTTACTCTAGAAGACCTACTTAATTTTGTAGCCACTAGAGGTCACTATTACAGTTTTGAATATTTCAAGCCTGCTGCCTCATATTAATTTTTGTCAGTGTACTCTAAACCTTAAAGCTTTCCTCTATGAAATATGTTTATGTTTGAATAACGGTACTTGAAATATGTACGTGCCTTCTTCAGGAGTTTTTTCAGAAGATCATTTTAAAATACTATGTTGTGGTTCTGACACTGACATATTTGTTTTAGTAACTTCAGCAATAAACATATTGAGGTGAGGAGCCCTAAAGAACAGCAAAGATTAACTTCGCATTACAGCACACTCATTCAAACCATTAACCACCAGAAAAATAACAAAAAACCCAAACAGACAAACAACAAAAACAAAATAACAAAACCCACAAAACCAGCCAACCAATCAACAACAAAAAGCCCCAAACCCTGGGTACTGACTCATCAGGAGTCCTCCACACACACACAATGAGACATGATCATAGATATTGGGGGTGGAAGGAAATGAAGGTGAAAAATAAAAGGCTTTTTAGATGTTGTCTGAGCCTTGTCTAATATCTGTTGTGTCTTTGACCCACATTAAGTAATTTGTGGTGGGGATTTGTTGCTATTCGGTTCTGTTCTGTTCTGTCCTATGCTAATCTCTTCTACTGTATCCTATCTTATTCTTGTCCTATCCCAAGTCAAAGGTGGAAGTGTTTGGATCAAAGAGCGTCTATACGCAATATACGAGTGATTGGTGAGTCAAGACTGGAGTCAAAGAACATTGAGAGTCCATATGGGTTTTGGGCTGGAGTTAGGATTCAAAGCCTACAAATAGAAACAAGATTTTAAGCAATTATGACCATTGAGCAAATTTTCACCCTGGGAAGGGCAGATCATCAGTAGCTGAAATATAAACAAGGTCTGAGCTGCAAGTCCTGCAATTACTGTCAGCTGCACCATTTGAAGCCAAGGATGTCACATGAGCAGATTTGGAGTGCTGCAGAGAAAGCTGCAGCTGCTCTCCAAGTATTTGTAATTCCATGAGACTATTTAGAGAAGAAAAAGCTCTGTCTCACTTTCAAGTCCTTTCTGGCTGGACCAAGTCCTTGGATAAATTTACCACATTCATGTAGGATTAAGTACCTTTACAAACCAGAAGGTATGAGTATATTTTTTTTTTATGTTCATATATTTTCTCCTAGTATAATGACCAATTGTTTACCTATTGACAATATCTGTCAGATTTCTGCCCTTCCTTTCAACATGAGCTTCACCTTAACTTTTTTATGAGGAAGAGAAACTAACCTCCCAAACAAACAAAAGCAACAAAAATCCTGCAACTAACTTCAGAGGCAATGTTTTTGCATCTTCCATTCCTTTCATGAGACAGTGTCAGGGAATCATACATTTAACTATGAATCACAGCCATCACAGGAGTTCCCAAACTGATGTATTTATTCAGTAAGTGAATTAATGCCATGACACAAGATGAATCCAGACATCTTATCATTCTGTCTTCATTTCCATACTGTCAGTCCCACAGCACTGTATTTCTTGTCTTTTTTCTCCCTACTTAGAATAAGAATATAAGACTATTAAAATTATAACAATTTGTGTTATTGGAAAATTAAATCCTGCCCAGTTCTTTGTTATGCCTTTTAACAATACAGGGCGAGCTTTATGAATGAAAAGCCTTTTTAAGGGGAACCACAGAAAAAGATTCAGCCAGATATGCTCAGTTTGCACAACAACTGCTTTATGAGCTTATGCTCTCAAATAAATGCTTAAAAATCATGAATCTAAGAATTGATTCTAGTTTCACAATAGCAGAAAACGAATCTCTCCTTACAAAGTGTAGGAAGAGACGCAGCCTGAATACATGCTGTTAAAAGTTATGAATAGATGTCTCACCCATTCATAAGTTCTTTGTGCAGTAAACCTAGTAAAGAAGGAAATTTGGAGAAGGAGCATACAGATGAAGAGCAGGGAGACAAAATAAGCAGCAAAAGTAAAAAGGTTCTGTCACCAAAAATATTCCTGATTTCAGCAAATGTAATCCCATAATCAGAAATTTGCAGTCCTCATGGCTGGCATAAAAAAATTATATTTCTATTAAAGAGCAGAGTCTGTAGCAAAGCATGCTTTGTATACAAAATTTTCAACAAACATAACTGTAAATATATTCAATAAGTCTTAGTGCAATTCTATGAAGAATTAAAGCTAGACAGTGTGGTGAACATAAAGGTCAATCAGAGTTACATTCAAAACATTCTATTCAATCTTTTATCCATTGAGCATCCAGGGGAGTTCATGATGCTTAGGAATGAAAAATAAAGGAAATGTGTAGGTTGCAATAATTTCTTCTTACTAAAGAAAAGACTGGTAGCAAGAAAAGATTTAATGGTTTTATTTGCAGAAGAAATGAAGATGAGAAAACAGCTGTGCTAAAACACTATTTGTCCTTGTTATTAAAGAAAGTATAATCACTATATATGCTGGCTGTTGAGAGAAAATAACCAAAGTTAGATCTTGCTGAAGCCCTTGCTCATTTCCAAATTATCTTCCTGTTTCAGGTCTGTTCCTTTTAAGGTTCTAATCCTAAAGAACGGCTACTCCTCTCATAATAAAGAGATTTTTTTTAGTTCAACAAATTCAAGGCACTACTTGACACTTCTTTAACACTGATTTTGCCCTGTAATGTCTCTGACTCTTAATTAACCTTTGTTCCATAAGATAGAAGTGTAAGTTCATCCATCGTATTTTTTCTATTTTTCACTGTTCTTGAGTTTGAGTAAGTTTTTCTTGTATCAATATTTTTTTAAAATTTTAGGGTTGAGATTACCGTGGTAGTAGTTTCACAAACAGCACATCAAGATCAATAGTCAATCTGATCTGGAGAAGCTTTCTTCTTTTGTACCATGTCAGATAAAAGGGCAGATCCATAGTCACTGCTATTAATATTTATACCACTCTCCAAAAGGAAAGAAAAATGCTACACAACAGACCTGGACATTGATTTCGTTTGCCTCAGTTATTGTGCAGCATGGGAAAATGTCACCTTAAGACAGGACTGTGAATAGTTTTGTGTTACCTAACTCCCACGAAGATGAGAAGGGATGACTGACAAAAGCTGGTTTTCCCAGATGCAGAACATCTAACTCCTTGTATTTAAAAAGCTTCTTTTAATCTTCTGTCTCTGAAGCACTGAAATATCCTGGAGGAGGTGTTGCAAGGGCACAAAGACCTGGGCACATCAGATGGCATATGCTCAACCTTTTCAAACCACAGTTTTTTCTCCCTAACATACTTTGAAATTTGCTTCAAGAGTAAGTTTGTTTTTACCCGCTACTTTGGGATGAAGTACCAGCTCAGACCCAAGCCCAGAGAGACACAGCGTAGATGCGCATGAATGACTATAAAAGAGAGAGGAAGAAAGAATGCAAGACTGAATAATGAGTTCAGTTTCATATTCTTGTCTTCTGGTTCTGGGCAGGCTCTTCCACTGGGAGCAGAAGGGTCTATCCTCCCAAAACTTTGCTAAGGGTTGTCTCAGTGGGGTCCTGCTCAAGTTAGTTGCCTTGCACTGTGTAGAGATGGCAGTACCATGAGGATGATCATGGGACTGAAGCACCGCCCATATGAAGATAGTCTGATAAAGCTGGGGCTGTTCAGCCTGGAGAAGAGAAGTCTGCGTGGAGACCTCAGAGAAGCCTTCCAGTATCCGAAGGGAGACTGTAGGGATGCTGGGGAAGGACTATTCCTTAGAGTCTGCAGTGATAGGACAAGGAGTAATGGGTTCAAACTTAAACAGGGGAAGTTTAGATTGGATATGAGGAAGACATTCTTTAGTGTTAGGGTGGTGAGGCACTGGAATGTGTGGCCCAGAAAAGTTGTGAATGCTCCATTGCTGGTGATGTTCAAGACCACGTTGAACAGAGCCTTGGGTAGCAAGATTTAGTGTGAGGTGTCCCTGTCCATGGCAGGGCAGTTGGAACTAGATGATCTTAAGGTCCTTTCCAGCCTTAACTATTCCATGATTCTATTAGGCACACACCAGACCAAAGACTAGCCCCACAGCGTGCAGAGACATGTATTGCACCTGCCCGCTGAGATCCCTAGCACTCTTGTAGTTGCCACATTATAAATCTTCTAAGGAGTGACTTACACATGTTTGCCTTTCTCAGCTCATACACGAAATCTGAGAAGACCCTCTTATCAGTACCTTTAGCTGAAAGGCATAAATGAAGACCAACACATGTTCATATAAATGTCCTGAAGTCAAAGTTGTTGCTGCACCTTGGGCATTAGTCAATGTTATATCAGGTGAGAGTGAAAAAAGGGACTGAATACTGAACTTTCCCAGGAAAGAAAAATATCAATTTAACCCTAAGAGTGATGTTTTTTTCTTTCTTTCTTTTTTTTTTTTTTTTTTTGAATGAAATTTTAAATTCTAAAGAATAATTTGCACCAGTGGGTTGCAAGAGAACTGCACTGGACAGATGGCACCAGGCAGCTGAAATATGTATACTTGCCTTCCTGCCTTCCTATCAAGATTTTATGTCAGGAACAGGCCACTCAGCCTTTGAAAACTGACCTTTTAGGGCTTGAATCTTTGCAATAGCAATGAACATGTAGGATAGGTATGTATGTATGTCAAGAAAAAAAGACAAACAATGAGAACAAGTGTACTTCTGGAAATTTCATGGTGGTTATTTCTATATCCTTTAATATAAACTACAATTTCCAAGTGTGCTTTACAGAGGTAGCTACTGTAGCATCACTGGTGGTTTCCCTTTCCTTAGAAGGACCACATAACAAGCAGTTCTTGTTTATGCAACACACAGATCTGCAACTAACAACTTTATCCTGGAAACTTCTGTTTCTGTAGGAGTTGCATCATTAGTCAGATTCTGTGCATTTGATTCAGCTGCTGACAGTGACCGTCAGAAATGGTCTGATTTCGATGCATTCATGCAGCACATGCATCACAAGCTTACATGGGAAATGCAGACAGCTAAGGCAAAAATGGCTTCCTTTATTTACAATTCAATCCTGGAATACAAATAAATCATTCACAGAAGATTCAACCCTCACTCCTTCCACTCCAAAATCTCTTCCTGCATTAACAAAAGCATCATTTTTAGTAAGAACTGATAATTCCTCCAATAACTGATTCTAACAAGAAGATTAAGGTGGAGAATAATTCTCTGTGTAGTCACCACTGCCTCCCTCTAGTGACTACTGAGATAACCAGACTGACAATACATTTCTACCTTTCTGGGAAAAATCAACTTTCACCTGAACATGGAAAATGCTTGTAAGACTATTGAGTAACAGGGCCATCTCATGATGTAAAAGTATTGAGTTAGGGCTGAATAGAAATGAGTGAGAAATGATAAGGAGGGAGCAGGAAAAGAGAAAACGACTGCAACAAAGAACCACCATTAGGAGACAAGCTAGAAGTTGGTGGCAGACAGGAGATCTGTTTCTGTTGCTGTAGTGACGAATAGCAGGACGGTGGGAGATAAAGGGCAGATACAATCTGCAACAAAACTGGACACTGCTGACACTGGCTTCTCTCTAGGAATGCAGCCATAGGTTGAGAAAGGCTAAGAAAATTAATAAAATCAGGATTGAGGGAGAATGTTTTATATTGTTATAATAGAAAAGATGGAAAATCACACAAAATGATTGGATCATGACATCCAATGAATCTGACAACATATAGCAGTGCTATGTACATATTATGGAAAGATCAGAAATTCCATTTAAGAGTGATTTTTCATTGTTATAGATTGGATACTGCCCTATTACAAGCAATGGAGAAAAAAGAACATTTGTTTTCTCTCTAATCTTTGTAATTGACATCTTTAAGCTGACAGTTTATTAATTAGTCTAGTTTGTACTTTAGTTACTAGCCTATGTATATCATCATTTCTCATTCATATTTTCTACTGTATGTTGCATAGAAATTTACAGCAAATTTGGGCTCATGGGCACAAACTACTGCTGCTGGCCCTCTGAAATTTAAATTTGGGTAGCTTTCGAACTTTGCGGCAAGAGGTCAGGAAGCTCTTTATTAATTCCTCAGAAAAGATAACGGATTTTTTTTTTCCTCTGTTTGAGAGAGTGCATGGATATTTATTCAATGCACACTGTTTCTTAGCCTTTCAGAAAGGGTTTAATACTATTTTAAAAGATCAGGAAGGAAGGGACCTCCAAAGTTTAAAGCTTAAAGAGACCAATGCATACATTCAAGAACCCCCTTCTAATTATTATTTTTATTTCTTATTCAAAATTCTCTAAAGCTTTTATATTCCAAAGGTATATTATTAGGAAAACAATATATGAATTATATAGATCTCCATTAATAACGAATCAAACACTTCAAGCCTTAATTCAATATTCCTACTTATTTCAATTAAACTTCATTAATGTTTGAACTCAGCAATTTGTTTACTTACTTGGAAATAGGCTGGGTATATTTGAAAATTGAATCATAGAATCATGGAATAGTTAGGGCTGGAAAGGACCTTAAGATCATCCAGTTCCAATCCCCATGCAATGGGTAGGGACACCTCACACTAAACCATATCACCCAAGGCTCTGTCCAGCCTGGCCTTGAGCACCGCCAGTGATGGAGCATTCACAACTTCCTTGGGCAGCCCATTCCAGTGCCTCACCACCCTTACAGTAAAGAGCTTCTTCCTTATATCCAGTGTAAACTTCCTCTGTTTAAGTCTGAACCCATTACCCCTTGTCCTGTCACTACAGTCGCTAACGAATAGTCCCTCCCCAGCATCTTTATAGGCCCCCTTGAGATACTGGAAGGCTGCTATGAGGTCTCCACGCAGCCTTCTCTTCTCCAGGCTGAACAGCCCC
>JAOEHY010010213.1:13155-25725 GCA_025447955.1 Psilopsiagon aurifrons
AGTGAGGTCTCACGAGAGCAGAGTAGAGGGGCAGGATCACCTCCTTTGACCTGCTGGTCACACTCCTTTTGATGCAGTCCAGGATACAGTTGGCTTTCTAGGCCACAAGCACACACTGCAGGCTCATGTTCATTTTTCTCGTCAAAATACTGGCATTCATTTTTAAAACACTTTTTTTTTTTTTTTTTTTTTTTAAATAAGATTTGGCTTGAGTGGCTCTAAAAAGCCATCTGTAATTTCCTTAGATGAAGGTTTTTCACAATCACAAATGCCCTCTCCAAGTGCATTGTCCATTTTTAAAAGTACTTAGCTCTTTCTGAGAAGAAATCGGTGTTTTGACTAGGATTTGCAAAAATATTAAACTGAAAGTCACTTGTCAAGTTGTCAAGGCTTGGCTAAGACTTGTTTAAATTAACCATAATGACTTTATCATACTTAAGTTGGCACAGGAAATGTACTTGCAAATTATTTTCTTTTTGTTTTCAGGAAGGCTTGAGAAAATTAATCCTAATTATTTTAAAGGAGACTGTGCTAGATATTTAATGTGCTGATGCTTGAATAAAACACCTACTCAACATTTACACATTTACAAAGTTGCCACTCTTTTGGAGGCCAGTGCTGTAGTGTTTGGAGAGGGAGACCGGTAACTGCGCAGGGCCGCAAACCATCAAACCACTATGTTTAGGAGTAGAAAAGGCATCAAGGGAGGGGGTGTACCTGATGTGTAGCATTAGTTTTATTAGTTTGGGCAATTTTCTATGTTGCACAGAAAATGTTACCAGTCATTAATTTATGACATGTGGAGAATGGTAGAAAAAAACTGATGAGTTTGTTTAGAAAACATTTTTATGCTACAGTATGTTTCACATTTCCAGTTTCAAAATCAGCTCTCTTCAAATAGTCTGCAAAAAAGTTTTATCTCCTAATGATTGTGATTATATGATTTTTGGACAAACTTTCAAGGTCCTCAAATAGGAAGAATACTAAGAAACCTTGATTTTCATAGGAAACATTACCTACATGTACAGAGATTCACATTCTTCAACTGTTACGTGATCCTCATGCATTTTTAAAGCATATTAATGATGGTACATTCTACCTTGAAAGTGCTCATTAATTTGTCCTACTGTGTACCTTATATTTATTCCTAGTGCACTCTTGAGAATAACAAATCTCATGTCTGTAATCTGCTTTCATCATTTAAAAAAGCTGATTTGTTTTATGTTTTGCAAAGGCCACTTGTCACAGAATCATAGAATCATAGAATAGTTGGGGTTGGAAAGGACCTTAAGATCATCAAGTTCCAGCCCTGCTGCCATGAGCAGGGACACCTTCCACTAAACCATGCCACCCAAGGCTGTTATGAGGCAGACTTTTAATTGACTGTGATGTTTCTCGTTCTCCTTCAGGTGATCCTAATTATTTTTTTCCTGCTTAGAAAAGGTGATACAAATGAAGAAAATACATAAATTTTTGTATATGAACATCTCATACTGTGTGACTTGCCTTAAAGTTCTTCTTATTAATGTCATTACATGTACTGCAGCTTTCACATTGCTCTTCTTCATTTCTGATATACAATTAATTGCCTTTTGGTCTTAGTAACACCAGGAACATTGCAGCTTTCCACTGACATTTTCACATCACGGATTAACTAGGATGACAATCATGCGCAAAGTAATAATCCCATATGGGAAGTGAAACACAGCCAGGTGGATTGATTGCAGCCTCAACCATGTTTTCTTGCTGATAGGTTCTATTGTGCCTGACAACAGCCCCTTCAGAACAATCATTCTTGTTTTTAATTTCAATTGAACTGTCCTGAATACTGCTGCTAATTGCAGAAAGAAAGCAAATTCATGGAAGTTTGCCTAGATTAATGCTTATAAAGTGGTATAAAAATAGAAAAGCAAGTGATATTTTTCTTTGACTTAGAAAAGATCTAGGAAATATGAAACAGAATTCAGCTTCCTTTCAAATTAATAAAAAAAAAGAAAAATATTTCTGCATACACTACAGCAAAGAATATTCAGCTGTAAGTAAAGAAATGGACCTTCTTTGACAAGAACAACTCCGTATTTTTCTCCTATGAACTTGCGAAACCCCTGGAACCAGATTCTTCACCTGTCAGAATATTTAAGCACTTTTAAAGAAAAAGATGAACTATTACGAGTTACACTACAAGAATAAAATCTGTTCTGTTACCACAGATGGTGATGTTGGGATAACTGAAATGAGTTATTTAAAAGCATTTTGGAGCTTGGGAAAGCAGGGACACAGCAGAAATACTCTGTATTTCCACAATGGATATGACACATCTTGGGAAGTTGTCTTATCTTACAATTTGTTTAATTTTGACTTCTTGTGCCAAAATAATTTTAATGGGTAGAAGCAGAAAAACTACTAGTTTGCAATCATTTGATATGTATATTGCTATATTTAATTTATATTAATTATTATCATGTTAAGGAGTTTCAACTAAGAAGGAACCCCATGTATGTGTTTGTACACAGAAAGAAATCAAAAGACATCCAGCAACAAAAACACAATTCTATGAAATGTAGCAAAATACACAGCTATTATTTAAATACTTTAAGATTGTTAGAATTAACACAATAAACTAAACCATAAGTTTTATCATAGCCTCACATTATGTGGTGCTTTATCTCCATGGATAATTGAAACAAAACTTATTTTAGTAATTATTTCAAGTTAAATCTTCTGTGTTTTTTTGTTGGGTTTTTTTGTTTGTTTTCTTGGTTTTTTTTGTTAGGATATTAAATTAGCTCTGACCTTTTTCTGGTAAAACTTGTTAAAATAAAATGCGCTGAAAATATAACATCTGAAATCTATTGACTGTGTGGTCACACATTAATCATCCATGATAACATTAAATAACTTGTGTATTACTGAAGAAGCCTTAATTCCTCACTATTTTTTCACAGTATTACTAAATGCAAAGCCTTGCACCTGTAGCATGCCTCCAACACTCTTTACCTTGTATGAGCAGCTGTCCTTGAGCAACAGCATCTGCCATCATGTAGTTTTCTTAGGTGCACCTGAAGCACAACTCCCAGTCCCAAAAATAAAGATGAAGCACTTCTGATTTTTCCTCCAGAATTTGTCTTCCAAACTGCTTGGTATTTTATTTTTCATCCAAATAATTGAAAAATTGATATTATGTAGATATTCTGAATTTTGTTTGATTGTATTTATTAAAAGGCTTTCCACTTTCACAAACATTATAATTCCTAAACACAACACACCTTAATCAGTTGCAAATAGCACTAAAATTAATGCAATCTTAGCCTTTTAAAACTGATCTTTAAACTTCTATCTAAAGTACTTATTTTACATACACTCAACTGTTTAACAACTCTCAGTACACTGAATGCTTAGGTACAAGGAGATGCTTTTTAGTCCTTTCAAAAAATTGCCACAGAGAAGCTTTGAGATAGGAAAAAAATATAACACCATGTCCTGGGTTCAGCAGTAGCAGTAGATGGTGCAGTGCTGTGGTTTTGACTTTCAGCCTGGGAACAGCACTGATAACACTGATATCTTCAGTTGCTGCTCAGTAATGTTTACTCTGACCAAGGACTTTCTGATTTACACACTCTGCCAGGGAGGAAGGGAAGCCAGGAGGAAGCAGAGATAGGACACCTGACCCAAACTGACCAAAGAAGTATTCCATACCCCAGCACGTCATGCCCAGTACATAAACTGAGGGCAGTTACCCAGAAGGTTTAGATCACTGCTCAGTCTGGGTGGGTATCAGTTGGCAAGTGGTGAACAGCTATATTCTCTTCCCTTGTTATTTCCTTTATCATTATTATTATTGGTGATAGCAGCAGTGGTTTTGTGTTATACCTTAGATACTGGACTGTTTTTATCTCAGCTCTTATCTG
This sequence comes from Psilopsiagon aurifrons, assembly GCA_025447955.1. Taxonomy (NCBI): domain Eukaryota; kingdom Metazoa; phylum Chordata; class Aves; order Psittaciformes; family Psittacidae; genus Psilopsiagon; species Psilopsiagon aurifrons. The sequence goes on from JAOEHY010010213.1 coordinate 17,064, forward strand.
GGAGTCACACTCTTTCGATTCTCCTCCCCATCCCCGTGGGAGCCTGAGTGAGGAAGGGGGTGGGAGTGAGCTGACTGGGTGGCTGATTTGCTGACTGGGTTTAAACCATGACTCACCAGCATCTTTTCTAAGCACAGGAGGGGGAAAAAAAAAAAAACGCATAGCAGTGTTGCAGCAAAAGTAATCATGGGCACAACTGCTTTGACAACAGATCATTATGGAGCTAACAACACCATCATATGAAAGCCTTTGAAAAAAGCGAAAGCAATTTTCTGCCCATCAAGTCCTTTAATTTTTAGGTTTTTTTTTTCCTAACATTTTATGTACTAGGACAACAGAATCAGACTACTTATTGCTTTCATATCAGCCATCAAATAATAGCTGTTGGATTGACCTATTAGAAACAGATGATCAGTGAGAATCCAAGTTTGTATTATCAACCTTGCTATTGATAAGATACTTTTCAAACACACAATTCCATCACTTACCGTTTCATATTTTTCCTCATATTATTTTAGGCTGGCATTTGCCATGTAAATCACAGACTTGGGAAAAGATGTCAGAAAGTATCTTGTTTCCATTGTGTTCCTAAAGTCTGGATTTCCATTCTGTCATGTAGTCTGGAAAGAAAAGTTTGAATCTTGAATCTTATATACATGAAAATTATAAAAGTCAGAGAATCTTTAAAGTAGTTTTTTGTGAGTTCACCATTCCATTTCCTAGTGTATGAATAACAGATGTAGAATATAATAAATAGAAGAGTGAGTAGAAAGACAAAGAAATTTGCCACATTTGAAATGTTATTGTTATTTTTAAGCACTGAACAGCAAAGCACAGCTGTTATAGCATAGCATTGATATAAATTGAATAATCAAACAGAAAGTGATATTAATATTATGCTCTAAAATATGCTTTTAAACATTCTAAAATCTTTAATAAAAATCATTCATCTCATCTCCAAAATGTTAACATATTCCGCACAAGATTCATCGGTGAAACTAATTTGCTGATTCTTCTTTCTCCTTTGTTGCACTTTATCATTTGTCACTTCAGTTATGCCAATAGAAAAAGCAGTCCTGTCCACTATCTTTAGCACAATTGGAATGATTGAAAAATCAGATCTCATGCTGCTCAAGTTTTCTTTATGCCTTTTTGTAACCAGGTGTTATTTGTATTGGTTTTGTGCTATATTTTCCTCTGTTAATTAGAGACAGTGACTGTTAGGTTGTTAATTAGAAACAATAACAATAAGGTAGTAACTTTCTTGTATCAATGGAACATCTTCCAGACTTTTGTGATGCATGATTTTTTTCCAAAATGTCCAGGAGGCAGTACATGTTATTATTTTTCACCTGACTGCCATTGCCAACCTTAGAGGAATCATATGATGTTAAAATCAGATAGTAAAAAAAGGATGCCTATTTTCTCCAATAATGGGTCTTAGAGATTTTTAACAACAGGTAGTATGATCTTGCTGTAGTATATAAAGATGCGAAGTTTTCTTGACCTGTCTTAATCTGCTATACCCAAAGGACAGGGCAAGGTTTGTTGTGTTTTGGAGCCCATTTTGTTCATGTTCAATCTTACTTATTCATGCTGGGGTTTTCTTTGTAAAGTCAAATAAATTCATATTCTCATTAAGTAATCTTCTTTCTGTTCCCCCCCCCCCCCTTTTTTTTTTCTTTCTCCTTTTAAAAACTTTTGTTAACTTTTTGAGAGCTCACTGTGGCATAAGATCAATTATAAACCCCCCCAAAAACCTGACTTACTCAGAGTCCCATCTCAAATAACTTGGTCCAAATTCTGTTAATTTACAGTGTAAACGTAGTTTGATCAGTAGGTTGCTATGGATTTCACCAGTGTAACCACAAGAAATATTTTTGCCCCAATTCAGCCATGTTCACACTTGAAGGTTTATTTAGATCAGATTCTGAAGGTATTGACAAATTGAAGACATTTAATGACACCAAACCTGCTTATATTAGAATTGTTTAATGTGGTCCTAATAAATTATACTTTCAGAAATAAAAAAATGTTCTGATCTTGTAGGGGTTAATCTACTGAATCAACAAATCCTGGGGGGGTCCAGCAGGACAGGAAGTCTAGGTCTGAAGGGAGCACACTGGAGGTGTCCTCAAGACAGTGGCAAACAAGTGAAAGATTTTACAAGCTTTTACTTGCTTGCGTAGGTCTAGAGTGAAGTGTAGTTATGTTGCTGTTAATACACATTACCTCCTGTTATGCTTCTCAGCAGAACACAGTATTTTACAACATAATAACTTGCTTCAAATGTGAATTTGTCTCTGTACAGAAAGGCCAGAGAATTCCCACTGCATTATATCAGCTCCTCCATGCTTTCAGATCTGGAGTCCGTAGCAAGATACAGACACAGTTTCTCCTTTTTTTTGTGTTCCTTATTCTTTTAGCATGGAAAGCTTGTTGAGTTTTGAATTTCTATTACATCCTCCAAGTGTTCAAAAGTAGATAGAAAAAAAAAGTTTTAAAAATTTCCAATTTAAACTTGACAAGTTCACTTGTTGCCCTGCAATTTGTGTTAATTTGGCTTTGGTTTTTTTTCATTCGCAAGTCACTGATAAAGCACAGAGTGATTTGAACTATAGAAGCTCTAGACTAGTGCTGCAGCAGCTGGCTCATTCTTCTTCTGTAAGGCAGTGCCATAACTGATAGTTATACAGTTAAGAACTAGATATTTAACAATGATTTTGTTTTCTTAGGATGGATCAGATCCTATATGCATTTTTAATTCTGTCACAATTCCAAAGAGTTCTGCCTTATTAAGGAATAGATGTTAAGTTTAAAGTGACATTCATTTAGTTTCCATTTATTTCAACACTTATTTGTCTAACAGATAGCTCAGAAAGCCTCTGTTAATTTTTCTAGGGACTATTTAAAGGGGCAAATGTCAATTCAGTTGATTTATTTCCTTTACTGCTAGCTGCCAACTACAGGTTCTAGGAATTCTTTTTTTTTCTCTGCAGTATACAGTGGAAGGTACACATAAACAATAGCCTTTGAGAGGGCTGAGAAATTTTACTATCAGGCAAATAATTCACCCACAACCATTGTTGTGATTTTACTACATAAAGAATTCCAAAACCAATAACTCATGTCTTAGAATTAACTATCCCTGGAAAAAAAATTGCTTTGAATTTTTTCTCCCATAAGTAAATTACAAACATTTTGTACAGAAATCAATACCTGATTATGCGTACACACACATTCATTTTAGGATGTCTCTGAAAATAAATAGAGGAGCTATTTGGGCGAGTGAAAGATGTCACCAGGTTTCCTACAACTAAACAACGACATTAAGAAAGCCCCAGTGATTCATGTGAGACCTGGCAAATCACTACTGAGCTGCCTGTCAGAACACAGGACAACTTGATGGGTTGAAGGAAACTGGGGCAAAAAATGAATGAAGTGCCTCAGGTTTATGTTTACTGAGCAGAGCAATATAAAAGTTTGTGATTGAAGGGAATCTGGAACTCAAAAATTGTGTGATAAATTGGAAAAAGAGAACAATTCAAAGCATTAGGTGTTAATATATTTTTGCACAGCTGCATATATTATGTTCAATATACAACAATAGTTACGTAACATTAAAGACATACATTTGCTTTCGTTTAGTTTTAAAGGATACAGCCAATAATACAATGAAAAGCAAGCAGACGAAAGTGTCAGTGACATTGTCATTTCTCGCCAAAACTGATTTGTTTTGATAGGAAACTGTTTACTCTGGCTTGATAATATTCTTTATGGCTATGTTCAATCTAAAGACATGAATTTAATGTGACATAACATTAAGGTCTAATTCAAAATAGTGCCATTAAACACCAGAGCTGAACAGTCCAAAAAAAGATTTCTTGACAGAGGTTTACTATTGAATGACCCCACCTCAGCTCATTTAAGAAAGAAAATTGATCTAGTTTAAAAACTAAATTTGCTTTCATGGCTCTGTATGATACAAACAGAAGAGACTGTGTGGGCAACATATAGCGCACTGTGTACACCAGTTTAACCATCCAAATGGCAAATTTGGAATATATTTTTTTTATTTTTATTTTTTAAATTCACCTTTTGGATTTGTGCCATCTCAACCATTTGTAGTCTATATCATTTCCTTTTGACTGATTCTGACTGTTGCATTTTCTGCCAGGGAAAAAAAGTTGCCCAAAGAATCCATGTAATTTTTCTTCATGATTTCCAATTTATCACCTTTTAATTTAACTTGGTTTAAGCTAATTAACTGATAAGATTAGCAGCTATTATTGCCATGGCTTAAGTCCAGCCGGTAACTCAGAACCAGGCAGCCATTTCCTCACTCTCTCTTCTTCCTCCCTCCACTGCTGGAGGGATGGGGAGGAGAATCGAAAGAGTGTAGCTTCAACAGGTTGAGATAAGAGCAGTCCAGTAAATAAGATATAACACAAACCACTGCTGTTGCCACCAATGATAATAATGATAAGGGGACTAACAATACAGAATACAGAGAATACAACCTGTCATCACCCACTGACCAATACCCAGCCCAACTCCAGCAGTGATCTAAACCTTCTGGGTAACTGCCCCCAGGTTATACAGTGGGCATGACGTGCTGTGGTATGGAATACCTTTTTGGTTAGTTTGGGTCAAGTGTCCTGTCTCTGCTTCCTCCTGGCTTCCCTTCCTCCCTGGCAGAGCATGAGAATCAGAAAGTCCTTGGTCAGAGTAAACATTACTGAGCAGGAACTGAAAACGCTGGTGTTATCAGTGCTTTTCCCATGCTGAAAGTCAAAACCACAGCACTGCACCAGCTACTAAGAAGAAGAAAAATGACTGCTACTGCTGAACCCAGGACAATTATTCATGTAGCTGATTGTATATGTTTTTAAAATACATAAAAAATCATAATTATTTTTTAACAGGTATTTCCAGCTAAGCATAAAATAAGTTTTAAAATAAATTATAATGTCTGAAAACTAAAGCATTTTGAATAGTAAATAATGGCTGACAGTGTCTTAAAAGTAGAGAAGAACCCAGGTCTAAATTCTGTATTAATTAATGAATTCAGAAACTCCTAGGATTTCAAATCTTTATCCTTGTGGATGTCTTTGATTGCTTTAATGGGTTAAACCAAATATCCTCAGCTCAAACTGTGAGATTCTGAAAAGTTGCAAGCAAGTGGCTTTAATTCTTTGCTGATGCTAAATGTTCAGATTTGGGAACAGTGTTTGAGTCAGCATAGGCCACTGACTCTATGAAAAATAATAAATTACACATAAGCCATTTTTCTCCTAGTCACACATTTTTCATCTGTCCATAATTATGCCACATCTCCTGACTCTAGACTGTCAACGATATTTGTGCTTTAGGTATTACAAAATCTCCCCTTTCTGTATTTTCTCCATCTGATGTAATTACAGAAAGATTATTGAAACACGGCATAGAAAAAATAAGTCAGATAAAAGAAACAGGAAAATATAAATTAGCTGTGATTAAAGAGCAGCATGACATAGTTACAAAAGACTTAGTCACACAGGAACATGAAATAGTCTGATCTAAAATTTGATGAAGTATCAACTGTCAGGTCCTTGTGAATGAAAGTTTTATGAGGTGGGACCCCCCTATTGTGCTTCCTGTATATCTGTGTCTTGACCTTTTGTGAAAAAAATGAATAATCCCTCCTTGCAGCCGTTAGTGGGATCAAGACAAAAAGAAGCATAATCTAGAAATGTGTCTATCCAGACATATTCCTCTCAAAATAATAGAAACTATGCAGTAAATGGAATATGTAACTGCTCTCCATTGCACGCAATAGGTCTGCATTTATTTATCAAGATATTTAAAAACTTGAAAACCCCATGCAACTCTCCTGTAACATCCTGCAGAAATGTTGCTATTCTCTAAAGAATAGCATATTGGAAATGAACAATAAGATCAAGAATATAAATAAATAAATATAGGCATGTAGTAAAAAGACTATCCAATGACTGTTTTAGTCTTGACATTTTGCAGACTCAATGCACTTAACTTTGAGGATTTTTGTCAAATTCATTCTTTGATGAATAATGAATTATGTAGAGTCATAATCTTTTTTGTGGAGTGAAAAAAAAAAAAAAAACCAGCTGATATCCACCTTTTAACACTTCTTCAGTCACACAGAATAAGACTTTAGTTGCCAGTGCTGCTGGTCTTTTTTTTCTTCACCTGTATCTATCACAAATGTTATGAGCTCCACCTTTTCTATGCCAAACTATCACCATTTGAGAAACTGCAAACCCATTCCAAAAGTGTGAACAAACAACACTAGTATTTTGAGTGTTCAGAATATATACAGCATAGAATCATAGAATCATAGAATAGTTAGGGTTGAAAAAGACCTTAAGATCATCTAGTTCCAACCCCCCTTCCATGAGCAGGGGGACCTCGCAATAAAACATGCAACCCAAGGCTCCGTCCAAATCGGCCTTGAACACTGCCAACGATGGAGCATTCACAACTTCCCTGGGCAACCCATTCCAGTGTCTCTCCACCTTTACACTAAAGAATTTCTTCCTCATACCCAATCTAAACTTCCCCTATTTAAGTTTTAACCCCTTACCCTTTGTCCTATCACTACTGTCCCTAATTAAGTGCTCCTCCATAGCATCCTTATAGGCCCCCTTCAGATATTGGAAGGCTGCTACAGGGTCTCCACGCAGCCTTCTCTTCTCCAGGCTGAACAGCCCCAACTTGCTCATTCTTCTGTCTTCATACGGGAGGTGCTCCAGTCCCATGATCATCCTCGTGGCCCTCCTCTGGACTTCCTCCAACAGTTCCATGGCCTTTTTATGTTGAGGAAACCAGAACTGCACACAGTACAGAGAGAGTAGAGAGGCAGGATAACCTCCTTTGACGTGCTGGTCACACTCCTTTTGATGCAGACCAGGATACGGTTGGCTTTCTGGGCTGCAAGAGCACACTGTCAGCTCATGTTCATTTTTCCATCGACCAATACCCCCAAGTCATTTTCAGCAGAGCTGCTCTGAATCTCTTCTCTGCCCAACCTGTAGCTGTGCCTGCGATTGCTCCGACCCAGGTGTAGGACCTTCAACTTGGCATAGCTAAACTTCATCAGGTTGGCATCAGCCCACCTCACAAGCATGTCAAGGTCCCTCTGGATGGCATCCCTTCCCTCCAGTGTATCTACCGAACCACCCAGCTTGGTGTCATCAGCAAACTTGCTGAGGGCACACTCAATCCGACTGTCCATGTCACCAACAAAGATGTTAAACAAGACCGGTCCCAACACTGATCCCTGAGAGATGCCACTCGTTACTGGCCTCCAGCTGCACATTGAGCCACTGAGCACAACACTTTGTGTACGGCCATCCAGCCAGTTCTTTATTTTCCAAGTGGTCCACCTATCAAATTGGTGTCTCTCCAACTTACAGACAAGGATGTCATGTGAGGCAGTGTCCAACGCTTTGCACAAGTACAGGTAGATGACATCAACTGCTCTACCCCTCTCCATCAGCTCTGTAGCCCCATCATAGGAGGCCACCAAATTGTTCAGGCAGGATTTCCCCTTAGTGAAGCCATACTGGCTGTCATCAACCGCCTTGCTGTATTTCATGTATGTTAGCATGCCTTCCAGGAGAATCTGCTCCAAGGTTTTGCCAGGCACAGAGGTGAGGCTGACTGGTCTGTAGTTCCCCGGCTCATCCATTTTCCCCTTCTTGAAAATGGGGGTTATATTACCTTTTTTCCAGACATTGGGAACTTCACCTGACTGTTGTGATTTTTCAAATATGATGGACAGTGGCTCAGCAACTTCATTTGCCAGCTTCTTCAGGACCTGCTGACGGGTTTTGTCAGGTCCCATGGACTTGTATACATTCAGGTTCTTAAGATGGTTTTGAACCAGATCCTCTCCTACAGTGGGCACAGGGTCTTCATTCTCACAGTCTCTGAGTCTGCCTTCCAAGACTTTTGTGGTGGTCAGAGCATTTGCCAGTAAAGACTAAAGCAAAGTAGTCATTAAGAACCTCAGCCTTCATATGGATATTAAAATATTTCAAATATTATTTTTAAGTAACTTGTCATTAAAAATACAAAGTAAAACCTAACATGGATAACTACTAAGAAAATAGTTATTCAAATGTTTTTCTATGTATTATCTCCTATGCACCACTTACTTATGTAAAGGATTAAGCAGTTTAGTTTGGGTTTTAGTTTAAAATATTTTCCAAACTCAGTATTTTTCTCCAGAACATCACTATCTAAATTTGTTAGAATCCTCTGCTAAATTCTGCTCCACACAACTTTTCGTTATATTAGGAATAATCATTCATAAATTCACAGATTAGTTTTTTTCTCCAGAACTTGTTTCAATCTTTCCAATAAAAGAACATTTCTATTCCATTTTGAGAATGCTTAACATTAACAGCAGTTTCCTCCTCTTCCTTCTTTTATACACACTATCCAGATGTCTTCAGAAAGTTTAGCAGGGGAAAAAAAAAAAAAAAAAAGGAGCTTAAACCACTATTCCAACAGATGACTGAAAAAACACAAGTTGGATTGACATAGAATATTGATTGTCTGTATGTCGTGGTTTAAGCCATAAATCAGCCACGCAGTTTTGTTCACTCACTTTCCCCTTTTTCTTCCCTCTGCTCCTGGA
>JAOEHY010010214.1:0-30705 GCA_025447955.1 Psilopsiagon aurifrons
CCCTCACATCCCCCTTTAGGATTTTGAGTTCAGTGTCTGCAAAAAAACCCTGTTTTTCACATGAATAGGCAGCAGCAATCAGCTTAAAATTCTTGGCTGGCGTCACGTCATCTTCTTGCGCCTTTCAAGCGTGTTGCCATCTACCCTCCCTTCGTACAAGCCCTGCTCTCTGCTAGAAGCTCATTGCCTATCCACGATTTGGATATTCCCGAGAGATTTTACACAATTTTTCTTATGCTGCGCCTTGCCAGGGCCTTCTAGGGCAGCTCAGCTGCTGCTGCGGTTTTGAGGTCTGCAGGACCCGAACCATGAAGTAACAGATTAATTTGGGAACACGCCATTTTTTCTGTTTTATTCTGTTGTGATTGCTTTTTTTTTAAATATTATTTTTTGTTTTTTGAAGCTGCGGCGTTTCACCAGCACCTGAACAAAGCTGCGCTGTCTTTCTACATAGGAATTCTCAGATAGTTACCCAGATAGAGCATTCCTTCTAAAATTGCCTTCAATTTTTTAAATAACTTGCCTAGGAAGTGTTAGATGGATTTAAAGCAAATGGATAAGAGCTGGCTTTTGCAATTGAACCTGTGCTGCTGGCATTGCTTCTCTTAAGTAAGGAAACTGAACTGAAACGTTGCTTTACTTGTTAGTGCTTTGGTATTATTTTTTGAATGCTGGGGAGCGTTTTGCTGCAGAAATGTAATATACCTTTAAAGCAAGGGCGGGCAGTGACTGGTTGGGGGAAAAGCTTGGGGAAATAATTATGAGCATGTGTCTCCTGGTCATGGCCCAGTTGGTTATCTCTTCTTGCTTTTGGCTTTATTCACAATGACTCATTTGCAGACAAAGAATAGGCTCTGCGAAAAGGCATCAGCTGTGCTAAAAACCTGTCACTGCCCTGAAGGAACTCGGGAACACTTGGGAACGTTGTCGCTTTTCTGCAAAGACACTGACAGCTTAAATTTCATTTAGACTTAAACCTCAATGTCTTCTAAAGGCTAATATTCAAGCAGTAGATGAAAAATTACTTAGGCAAGTGACTTACTCTTTCTCTCCATGTGTATGTGCCAGTGACTTTTGTTTTGACTTTTGCAGAATACAGCAGGTGCCACTCCTCTGGAAACTTCCACAGATCATTCTTCCTAGTAAGTTTTCCAATTGCTTTTTGAGGTCTCTTTTACCTTCTAACGGCATGTAGGACAGGGTTTTGGGTGTTGGAAATGGGTTGGCTTTATCTTTTGGTGATGGATATAAACAAATGTGTGTACCATGAGAATTATACAGGTGCTTTAGATGAGTCCAGGTACAATATCTGCTCTTTGATCTTGAAAGAATTTTTAAGTAATTACATGAGTAATTTTGTTGTCTAGAAAAGTACTGCTGTTTATGCTAGGCAATGACTTTAAGGTGTGGTTTTGTTGTTTTGTTTTTTTAATCTTCATCATGATGAAGTTTGTGAATTAATTGTAACTTCATGCAAGTAACTTCATTGTGTGGAATAAACAAAGTTTGTTTCTGATACACATGTATGATAGATTAGTTCTTGTTAGATATTCCCAGTTACGTGCACCAGATCAAAAGGATGCCACTGATGGAAGGCAGTAGTTTTCCAGCTTCCAGGAGGGGAGCAGTGGTAGTAGTATTGATACTTCTCTATAGAAAAAAAGATCTAAGTTAGATTTCTGAAGTTCTAATGTGGCTTTGCTTTCCTGAAGGAATACATAATAAACAATAAACTCTGTCTAAATTAGTTGCATATGGAGCTGGTTTGTTTCAAAAGAGGAATGGACACACACAGAGCAAATCCAGATCAAGATGCTGAGTTGTACTGAGTTACTTAAGCTCTACTAAAGTACTTGAGCTGTGGATCCAGCTCCTACTGGGAAGCTGCTGCTCCTTGGAGCTCCTTGCAGCTCATTGGACTGAGTGCTTAAAGTTGTCTGATGCACAGTGATCCCTTCTGCATGGATGGTTGTTAGGAAAGGCATGTTTTTTTCCAGACACCTATTAATATCACATGTGCTCACCACCCCTCTGGGGCTGCCTTAGAGATCTCTTGTACTTCTTTCAACTCTGTTGCCTTCTGTTCATGCTCATTGTGCTGGGAAACTTGCACACTGCTATATTTTGTTGTTTGCTCCTGTGACTGTTTAGTTTTGTTTCAGTAGGGAGAGAACAATAAGATAAATGAAAATCTCAGAGATTAGCATAAAAAGCTTATATTTGCCAAAAGACTGCTAAGGTTTCCGGCACAGCAGCACTGTCTGTGGCCTTTCTGACTCTACCAAAACACACAGGCATGCCAGTACCTGAGCCAGTGAAGGATAGTCTAGGAATGGGACGAAACAGTGAGACCTGGTGTGAGTTGCACGTTCTTCACTGCTCCATCTTGAGAGAGCAGGGAGAAAAGATACCTGGAGTTTATTGTCTTTTTTGCAGTGTTGCTCTTCCCTCTGTTTACCTGATTCTGGTGTTGCAGCCTGCTTTGGCCCAAATAAGGGAGCAACTGGTAAAGGAGCTCTGCCAAAGGCCTCTTCTTTCTCCCCCAGCTGTATTCTGAAAGGTGGATAGTTTTAACAATTTGGGTTTTAACAACTTGGCTAAAATCTTTTTACTTCCCAGGGAGGAACTTCAGGGCAGTCATTATTCCTTGCAGCAACTGGCAGGACTTCCCTGTCAGGGAACCTGACAAAGAAAAGCACCAAGATAACCGCCGTAAGACCCAAATCTTCTGTAGCTGTTGGTCTGTTTGAGCATTGCCTAGGTTAAAAAAGTGACGGTATTCCCTTTCTCTTTTGTGGTGCTTTTCATGAGCTTTTACTCGACAAAGTAATTTATGAGACTGCATATGACCTGGTTTTCCTTGTCCAGAAAGTATAATCTTCTCTGTGATCCAGACATTGTGTAATTCCACCTCCATAGCCAGTCCTCTGATGTATTTGAAATCTTTCTCTTTCCCCATAAGTACAGAATGTATCCAAAATAAACAGATGCATGTACAAATCTATCTACAACAAGCAGGCATAGCCACAAGCATTTCCACACTTACATAAGTTTGAATCACTCCTGGACATGACAGTGTTCACCGGCTTTCAAAATGTTTCCATGAATTGGCAAATGCCATGCTTTTAATTTTTTCAGGCTTTCCAGAAGTCATGCTTTGGCCCCAAATAGCTTTGTGTGAAGCTGCATCTTATTCTGAAGAGCCCAGTTCAGTGCAAAAACTGGTATCAGATGAGCTTTTAGAAAAACACTGTCTGCCTAATTGCTCAGTAAGGCTTTTGTACCTGGCAAGGCCATTTATACCATGGCATTGTCAATTTTTGGTTTTTTTAGAGAGAAATGTAGAAATCAGATGCAGAGGCATACTTGTGCTCAGATTCCTTCTAAGGAAGGGGATTTGTGATGAATGTTCAGTCTTTAAAAGCCAAAGAAATTACAATTATACTCATTTTAACAGCATTTTGTTTATATATCTGCATGGTAGACTCGGAGTCCAGGGTTTTTCATTCCCTGTAGTGGAAGCCTAAGGAAAAGCTGAGCAGAACTCTGTACATCTGGGAATTTTTTGGTATTTCAAACAGTAGTGTCAGTAGCCCCATACTGTTTCTTCTTTGCATGGTTCCCCACCACTGGGATTCAGAAATTGCTCTGGGAGTGGTGGACTCTAGTGTTAACTGGGAAGCTGAATTGGTTGGGATGAACTCCTTTGCAGCTATGCTTTGTAAGCAGGGTACTGGCTTGTGTTTAAGGAGAGAGGGCTGGGAGCCGAAAGTTTTTTGTTCTACTTCCATCTAGCAAGTGAATTTGTGTCTGTAAAGAAATCATGCATCTGCTCTGAGTCTCTTGTCTAATCTGTGAAATAAAGGAGTGTTTTTCTGCCACCTGTTTTCTGTGGGACTGAGCTGGAAGAGTTTCCTCAGGTGGAGAATGTTATGGTAGTGCCAAATCTAGAAGGTTATTGAAATGTCGTATTCTTCATTCAGAACCAATTCTTCATGCAGAGTTTATTCTGTGTTCACAAGTGTGGTTTTCTCTTACCCTGCATGAAGCTCTCAGCAAACAGAAATGACTCACTGGTGTCCCTCCTCTTTTGTGTTTTCCAGCTCTGCATATTCACCCAACTATCAAGCAGTGAAGAGAGAATCAGAATCAGACCCTGCTGGCTTGGAGAATGAAAGGCAGATTTACAAGAGTGTGCTGGAAGGTGGAGATATCCCATTCCAGGGGCTGAGTGGCCTCAAGCGACCTTCTAGCTCTGCTTCCACAAAAGGTAGGTGGTCAGGGTACTAACCTCTTCATTCTGCACAGTGTCAAAAGACAAGTGATAATGGTGCGAACTGCTGCAGGGTTGATAGTCCTCAAGCAAGTTGAAGTTTCCTTGTCCTCCCTCTTTGCCATCCCCATTTTTCCCTCCCTTTTTGTCTTAGACCACACTGGCCAATAATTTTCATGACCCCTTTCTCTGATCCAGGTTCCTCTTTCCAACAGGGACCAGCTTACTCCATCCAGCACATCAACCACACCCCGTACCCTCATGTTCTTCCTCAAGGCTGCTTAGACTGGCCTTGTTATCCATCTGCTCCCACTACCTTGCCATGCTAGAGCCCTTCCCTGCCCTTTCTGCTCTTCCTGCTGTAGTATCTCAGCTGGCCACACCATGTCTGCTGGCCTGGCTACCTTGGTGTAGCTGGAACTGTGTGCTCCACAGCCTCCTGCCTGCCAGGGGTGTGCAGAGAATGCATGGGACACTGTGAACCAGCAATGCCCTGCAGGCTCTGAGACAGGGATGCAGCGGTCCCTGCTGCATCTCTTCCCCTTTCCTTCCCCCATTATGGACTCTCTAGATTAGGACAAGGAAGAGCCTGACTCTCATGAGGGAGTTGTACTGGGCAATATATCCTGAGCCAACTTCGACCTAAAAATGGCTTCAGGCGGGGAGAGGGCTGAGGAAGGAATGCATTGGCTTTCTGAACTGCTCTCCCTAAAAATAGTACATCATACCGAAAAGGTCTCTCTCTGTTTCCATCTTTCAGCTGTTTTCAGCATTATGTCAAGCTTGTAGGGCTGGGAGTCAAACTGGGCTGAACAAAAAAATCTGTTCAAACAGTTGTTGTTTCCCAAACTGCAATTGAACCTGAATGGTGATTTTGACATCCAAGTTTAAATTCAAATCGGAAACTGACCTAAAAACTGCAGTCTAAGCTGAAACCAGACTGGATCTGAATTTTTAAAAAAGTAGTGCCCTGATCTGACTCCTTGATTTTCAAAGAAATTACGGCCAACCACAGTGTCTGACGGACATTTGTCTTATTCCTAGTATGGGAACTCTCAAAGAAGGCTGTTCTTGGGCAACACTAGCTGCTGTGGCCTGGATGTGCTAGCAGTCAGCCACAAATTGTCATCTTCCTTCCAGAAATAAACTGTTTGACAAGCACTATGATGAGACCTTAGTAGGTGTGATTACAGGCTTAGTATTAAGCCATTTTTGCAATGTTAGTGCCCCTGCATTCTTGCTGACACCCTGATCCTGCCTACAATTCAGCTGCCCCTTTCCATGCTGCTGGAGCTTTCCTAGAAGCTGATGTGCTAGCACTTTTTTTAGGAGGGTACCTTCACAGTGCTCCAGGTCTGCTTCTGCCCAAGCCTCTCATTTTAGAGATGTTAGCAGCACTTCACCTACTCCTGTAAGCGTGGCTTGTTGTGCAGTTTCTGCCTGCTTTCCTTTTGGTTTGAAACTTTGTTTCTTTAAACTGCATTTTATGAAACCCAAGCATGTTCTTTCTCCTTTCTCAACAGCTTTCTAGCACTTAAGCTAACAGGTTGTATTTATTTTATTCTGCATGCTTACCAGTGGATCGTAAAGGTGGGAATGCTCATATGACTGCACTCTCTTCAGTTAATAGCCGAACCTTTAACGCTAGTCATACCGGTATGTTAGGTCACGCATGTAAACATAAGAAGCCCTTATCAGCTGCAAAAGCCTGCATTACTGAAATCCTCCCTTCTAAATTCAAACCCAGACTAGCAGCTCCAGCTGTTTTTGTGCAGGACAAGAAGGGTATCTTGCTGCCTCATGAGAAAGCTCAAAGCTACGAAAACCTTCGTAGCTCCATTACCTTGTTTGATAATAAAAAAGCTTTCATGGTAGACATAGGGGAAAGCATAGAAATGTTGATGAAGTCGAAGGAGGAGTATGCCATCAAATCTGGCAGTACCATGAGCCTGCAGGAGTATGGCACCAATTCTAGGAAAGGCTACCTGTTCCCTGCCTCCAAGAAGAGTGGAATGGAGTTTACAGTGCTCTATAAAGACATGCACCAGATCAACCGGTCCAGGATCCATTTGAGCACAGTCTCCTCCTGCAGTGTGAGGGATATTGCATCTCAGTTTGAGAACGAAGCAAAGGACAGGATGGAGCACAGCCTTAGTCGAGAAGATTCAGAGCAGATCCCCAAACACACTGTTTCCTCCCGTATCAGTGCCTTTGAGCAGCTGATCCAGAGATCCCGGTCAATGCCCTCACTTGACTTTTCCACTGGACAAAACAAACTCACCACTTCTCTCCAGTCTAAAACCTGCCTGAATTCAGCCTACTCTGCAGAGTTTCTTCTGGATTTGCCAAAAGCACACCAAGAAGAGAAGGATGCTACCAGCTTGGCAGATAAATCCTCTCGCTCTTGCAGCAACATGGAGGACACTGCTTCAGATGTTAGTGATGCCATCCCTATGGACACACTTTCAGCTTGCACAGATGACATAGATCTCCTTTCAAATGCATCCAACGACAGCGGTGGCAGCAGCAACCTCAGCGGGCCTCAGAAGCATAAAATCAACAGATGCAAAGGCACATGCCCAGCTTCCTACACCAGGTTCACTACCATCCGAAGGCATGAGCAGCAGCAGGCCTCCAGGAGCCCTGATTCCAAAGGGGATGTCTATGGGGACAGACACATACTCCCCAGGAATGTCTACCTAATGAGCCCGCTGCCCTTCCGATTGAAAAAGCCCTTCCAACACAAATACCGCAGGACTCCACCCCTAGACTGTCCAGGAAGCCTGGCAGTACCCAGCCCTGAGAACCCAGGCGACCCTATACAGCTGCAGGGAAGCATAGGAGACAAGAGTCACCACTTCCAGCACCAGCTGTGCTCCACCAGAAGCAGGCCTCTAGCTCCCATGCGCCTGTCTTCCTATGACATTTTGGAGAGGCTTAGCTACTTCCCCACCAATGGATCTAGCCAAGATAGCTTCATGGGCCGGGCTGACACTCCTGACTCCTTAAAAAATATGAACCCTGTTCCATATGCCCTCTGTCACAGCCTGGACACAAACAACAACCCGCAAAGTGAACTTGGGACGTACCTAGGAGGTGGCTTTTTGTGTTCTTTACCAGTGTCCCTTCATCTGTCTTCTTGCTTCCTTTCCCCTTCCCTTCCACAACCCTGCATTTTTACTCCCCACCTTTGCCTCCCTTGACTCTCTGTTTTTTCCCCTCATATGTCTAACGTCCTTTGCTTGTTTTGCTGGACATTTTTGTTCAGGACTTGTTTACAGCTGCACTTCTGAGAAACAATTTCCGCTGCCTTTCTAATCACATCAGTTTCAGTTTGTCTCTCAAGCAACTCTGGGGATGCAAGAATCTCGACATGAGATGTTTCTAGTCCTATATCATTTACACACATGGGAATACAGAACAAACCCAGATGATTTGCTTTAAGGAGTAGTTTCTCAAGGTCTAGTTGTGTGCGTGTGTGCGTGTGTGTGCGTGCGTGTGTGTGTGTGTGTGTGTGTGTGTTAAATTTTTCTCAACAGTAACATGCCAAATCATACTTTTGATGGCAGCAAATCTTTCCTTCACAAAGTCGTTCTATGTCTTTACACTTTCCTGTACTGTTATTTTCTCCCTGTTTTTTTGATCTTTGTCCACAAGTACAGCCCAAAAGGGAAAAAAATGAAAATGGATAAATTATTGGGCATCTGATTGGCAATTTGGTTAACAGCAATTGAGAATCCTTATTGTCAGAATGGAAACAAATTGTTTAAAAATATCTATTTTTTTCCTTTCTGGTTATGCTAGATAAATCCATCTGTATTTTAACTTCCTTATGTTGTTTCGAAGTAGATTCAGAATCACCAAGGCATTTTGCACCAGTTGATTACATGGAAACTCCCGAAGAAATTATCCGCAGACGGCATGACGATAAAGAGGTAATGTCCTCCTTTATGACCTAATAACAGTTGTAGCAGCTGCGTAGATAAGAAATATAGCATTCAGCCTTATTTGAGGACAGCTTGTATGTCCATGGCTAAGTATATTTGAAGTTAGAGCAATCTAGCTGAAACTAGTATGTTTCAATTTTAATAATACTTCTGACACTGATTTAATGTATAATGTGTCGTCCAGATTAGTTTTTGTTTAAAATAAACCTGATAGTTCTTATCAATTGCATAAAATTAGATATGGGGCCTTTAAAGACTGTAAAAAGGTCGGGGATGTGTATGAGTTGTGGTGCAACACCCCAGTACTGACAGATAAAGATGAAATGGCTGTTCTGTGAATTAAGGTTTTATTATTCTCCAAGCAAGCCTCTTGTGTCAGTATTAAACTGCTGAGAACAGTGTTTTCTTGTGGGGGGATCCTTATGTTTTGAACAGCAAATGTAAGGTATTTTAGGCTATTGGAAAGTGTGAAGTTTTCCCCAGTGAAAACTAGAATTCTTTATGGTGTCTGAAGTTGTTGATGACAGAATGTAGCAGTCCTTTTCAAAATGGCTGGGCAACACTGGGAAAAGCCAGAATAATAAGACACAGACTTTTCAGCACTGACTGTATTCACACTGTGTTAAAAAAGTTACCAAGTGGTTGCTTTCCAGGAAGCTAGAATTAATTTTCACTGTGGGAGTGGGGAGGGGAAGTTACATTTTTAGTGTTGACTTTCTAAGTTCAGATAATGTGTATGTGTGCTTTGGAAGATGGTAAAACCTGCTCTAAATTCCTATCTGAAAAATTTTTTTGCTGTCTTCTCCTGTGAAACAGCTGATAATCCCCCCATTTCTGAAATCCAGCACAAAAAGTCACTTAAGAGCAAAACCTTGAATTTGCTAAGACCTGCTGGCTTCAAATAAATTGGCCCAGAGCTGAACTCTTCAGCCTACAGTCAGCCCTAAAAGGTGGAAGAATCCTTCTACCCAGCTGCTCAGGAATGCATGTTTCCCTTATGTTCCAGAGACTTCAGAAGTCCAAAATAATTATTTGGGTTTTATTTATTTTACAAAGTATATTACATGAAACCAAAGGAAGTGTGGAGGACGTGAAACCTGAAGGTGGTTAGGATATCTCCCAAGCTCTTTGCAAAGCCCAGGGGAGTTTGATGCCTTGGAACATACTTTGTGGACCTGATTCAGATCTCTTGGAAGTCAATGAGAGAAATTTTGTTGGTTGAAGGGTGTTTGAATCAGCCATCTGCATTATCAGCAATCTTAGAAACTCCCAGGACTCCTCCAGAACTTACAAAAACTCCTTGTTGACTTCCATTAGCTTTGGATCAGATCCTCTGAGCTGGATTTCAGTTATGCCATTGTGGTGTTTTATTTTCTGTGGCTGCAAAGTGAAAGGGTATTGTGTAATTAGCAGAATCAGTATTTTATGTTGAACTGTGAAATTCTAGCTATTGGCTGGGACCTCCGATATTTAAGTCATATTTGTGGCAGCTTTTGAATACATTTACCTAGATGATTTACTGCCCATTTTATGCAATTTTATGGCAGAAACTTTTAGAGGACCAGAGACGGCTTAAACGTGAGCAAGAAGAAGCAGATATTGCAGCTAGAAGGCACACAGGGGTTATTCCAACGCACCATCAGTTTATCACTAATGAGCGATTTGGGGACCTCCTAAATGTAGACGATACAGCAAAGAGGAAATCTGGGTCAGAGGTCTGTTTTAGTTACCTCAGTCTGCTGCTTGACCCAAAGCAATATTTGCCTCTCACAAAGTTGTGCTTTAGGCCAACATTAGCTCTTCAGAGAATGTTCGGGTTTTTTCCACCTTCCCCTTTCCCATTCTGGCTTCATTTAGATCTGCTTTGACTCTTGTGCCTGGTAAAATAATTGACATCTCTTTACCAAGCTGCATATGTTAAAGCATGGCTGCTGAGAATTGCTGGTGCACACCTGTGATGCATGCCTTTAAAGATCAGCTACTTTTAGTGAATCAAAGGCATTCTAGATCTTCTGCATCGTATTGCTACATTGCTGTCTTGTCTGTGCCTTACGCTTAGAAACTTCATGTCTTGTTGATCCTGGCCATGTCACTGTCTTGTAGTTTTATTTAGAAATAGATTGTTTCTTTTCCTCTTGGAAGGTGCTTAATGTTCTTTAGGAGCAATTGGAAAAAGTGTGGCATGTTTCACTGCATACGACCCAGTTGGTCTTTCTGAAAGAGACAAAGGAGGAAGTAGATGCATTTCCTATGAGTCCAAGGCACATTTCCTAGAGGCTGAATGCTAATTCAGGTGTCCTGGCTAAATGCTTATTTCTGCCTTAAGAGATTTTTGCTGGGGCTTTTGACAGGGGTTCTGTTTCCCCAGAGGTGCTACATTGCAGCAGTGATTGAGGTGGTCACCGCATGGATGGAGTACACTTGTCTGCCCTGCATGTACTTTCAGATGTCCTGGTGCCACATGAGTGTAACTGCTGCTTATTTTATGCTCTGCTACCAAAATTGCTTTAAAATTGTCTGAATATTTTGTGGCCATTAGGAAATCAGCCAAGTAAATGAAGCTTTAAAGCAGAGGCCTGCTGTCAATGTCATCTTCAGCGTTGTAGCCACTGGAGACATTTTTTTAGCCACATACTTAATTTATTCCTATTTTCTCCACACCTTTGTCTCTTTCCTACCAATTCATACAGAGTACATGGGTCACATTGCAGAAATCAGCAGGACCAGGTAATAATCAGTAAGAACCGGACAAAATAAAATCCTGCTGTTCTTTTCCCCAGTTACTAAATTCTGCTTTTCCATTCACATATCAAGGGAAATTTGGTCCTGGAGCCCCCAGTAACTGTAGTTACTGGAGCAGCTTTCATTCAGCAGGGTTTGCCACATTTAAAAGTTCATTGGTGTTAAATCCACGTTCTATAGAGCTCTTAATTACTGTTTCACCAGAAGCTGGCACTTTTTGCTCTGGTGGGAGAGACCCATCCAGCATATTTGCATTGTATACCAGTTGCACACAATGCAGAATACCTGCATTCAATTTCTTCCCCAGACTAATGTTAGCTGTAGAAGAATTTGTGTGGTTTTCCTCAGAAGAGGGTTATAAACATAATTATTAATTTTAATGTGTTGATTTTAATTATTTTTCTTTTGGATCTCTAGATGAGACCCGCTAGAGCCAAGTTTGACTTTAAAGCACAGACGCTAAAGTGAGTACAGCTAATTACTACTGCTTTGAGTGTTCTTCATCTGCTTTTTCCCCTAGGATGCAGCATTTTTGAAGTGTCATGGAATTGGATTCATGTTTTGGGAGTAACTTTGCAGCAGCTCAAACTGAAGCTGTCCATAGTAAGACAGGGAAAAGTAATATGAATTTTACAGGTCATAGTCTCTGAAGGACTTTTAGGAATGTGACTTCTTTCTCAGTGTATCTGTAACCCAGGGACAAATTAGTGTTCTGCTTTGGAGGTGAGTTGGGCAATGGAAGAGTGCTCTGGCTGATGCTCTTCCACACACTTTGTAAGAACAACAGCTGGGTGAGACCCTTGGGCAGCAGCTCTGTCACTGCCTTGTGCTGGAGATGGAAGGGATTCCTCTGCATGACATCTCTGGTGCTCTGATTTAGGAGCTGAAAGAACTGTATTAGTCAGTAGCTTACTACCGTACAGGTACTAAATCTACCATACAGGTGGTCAGAACAACATATATGTACGGAACAGCAGCATCCTTTTCACTGCGCTGAGCATTGGGACTTAAACAGTTGTCTAACTTTAAGCATGTCAAGGTGCGCCCTTAACTCATGATTTCCCTGATTCAGGACCTATAAGGTTACAGAGTGGTCACTGCTCCTCTGGCATCTGTGGATACACCAGTGGATGCTTCTGGTGTACTACATGCCCTGTTGCAGTGCCTTGCATGAATCACACAGCAATACTTGTTCTTCTGGGGAGACACTGTTGTGAAGAGAAGGCCTTGAATCTGCATGACTTTGGAGAAGCTCTTGTTTTAACATTGCTAGAGAAGAAAGAACAAAATTCAGTGAAGGATCTGCTGTTTTTCTTCTCAGCTGCTAATGTCCTGGGAATACTCTGTGTATGTTCTATATGTGATGATTTACACAGCATCTCCCCTGCACCTGTAATAAAACTGGGGCAGATGTAATTCTCAATGTGTAGCTTTCACTTCGCGAGGAGCGTGATTTGTATCAATAGGGCTGATGCAGACCAGGATTGCTGGACAGAAAAGGAACACATCTGTTCTCCAGTGATGTTCTTATGGAGTCCTTGTGTTGTTAACAGGGAACTTCCTCTGCAAAAAGGAGATATTGTTTACATTTACAAGCAGATTGACCAGAACTGGTATGAAGGTGAACACCATGGCAGAGTTGGCATCTTCCCACGATCATACATAGAGGTAGCTGCTTTCCTTGCAGGTGTTCTCTTTGCCCCCTCCCTTTCTGCCAGTGACCAGTTTATGGGCTTTTTATATGTGACTCATATGATTCTGTTTGTTCATTCCAGCTCCTCCCACCAGCTGAGAAAGCTCAGCCAAAAAAGCCATCACCACTGCAAGTATTGGAATATGGAGATGCTATTGCCAAGTTCAATTTCAATGGAGATACCCAAGTGGAAATGTCCTTCAGAAAGGTAAGACTTTCATTGTGCTGATGAACTGAATCTAGACATGTACTTTTTAACACTAGTAACTTGAATTTCCAAATGAAAGCTCAAATAAGATGAACTCCATATTCAGGAAAGATTCCTTCTTACCCACCCATGTTTTTACGCCATACTCATTATGTAGTGGATTGCAAGGACAGTCAGGTAGGCTGACTCAGGAAGAGCCAGTTAAGGCTAGCTGAGAAGATGCTTTGAGCACAAGTGCTGGAAGCCTGGCTCTGCACAACAGGTTAGATATTTGATGGAATGTCTCCAGTCCAATCCTCTCCAATGGAGATGCACACAGTCACATGAGAATAGCAATATAAAAAGAAGGAAACTGAATTCACCTTCCTTCATACCACAAGCCAAATCACTGAGACAGGCAAGTTCTGCAGAGTGAAGGGATAGGAATGGGTTGTGTAATGGCTGTTCAGAGCAGTCAGACTTGTTTAGATTAAGTAGCATCATTTCTCTATCTCAACCAGTTTTCTATTTTACAGCTCAGGTTGGACTTTGTCTAATTCTCTTTTAATTGTACATGAAGGTAGGGCTTGCACTTTATATTAATGATCTGGAAGTCACTTCATTTGTCAGCAGAAGAGGAGAGAGCACGGAGACTTAGTTTAAACTGCAGACCTGTGCATTTGCTCTGTATGTCTCATACCCCTGAGAGTCTCTGGGTCAGCCTGAAACTGCTGGTTTCCATTTTTTTTAATTGGCTATAGCAAGTAGAATCCTGAAAATGTGAGCATAACTGAGTCTGCAGACAGCCCAAGTCAGCTCCAGAATATCTGCATTTCCCTCTTCTCTGAACTGAAAGATATCGTTTGCACCAGAGCCTAGGGTTCCCCCATAACTGGGAAATAGAGGAGGCTGAGAGCCACCAATTGTTTTAAATCAGATACAGCAAGATTAAAAGTGTAATCTGCTTTGGATTGATGAAATATGTTAAGAGCAGGACTATGTTACTGTTCCTTCCCATAGGGTGAAAGGATCACATTGATTCGACGAGTGGATGAGAATTGGTATGAAGGAAGAATCTCTGGCACCAATCGTCAAGGCATCTTCCCTGTCACTTATGTGGAAGTTCTCAAGCGGCCAGTGGTCAAGAATGCCATTGACTATCCTGACCCACCAATGTCCCTCTCCCCTAATCGCAGCATAACAGCCTCACCACAGGTATTTGGACTAGATACAGCCAGTTACAACACCTTGCAGAACAGAGGGATGTTGCTGTAGCTAAGACTAGTGTTTTGCACAGTAAAAGCCATGTGCTCCCTGCAGTATACTGCAACTGCAGGAAAACGCCTTGTTTCATTTACCAGAAAGGATAATGAATGGGTCATGTGGGGATTTGGAGACTCAGCTTTTCATCTCTGATCTGTAGCTTGAATTCAGGCGAGGTTGAAAGTTCACAGCCATCTGAATAAATTTCACTGCCAGAGATAGAATGAATTGGTGGTCCAGCTCCTCGTGAGTGCTTGTTTGCACTTTGTAGACCTCCACTGTGAGGAATGAATTTCTTATTATGACTATCAAAAGGGTATCACAGACTGTTATAGTCTGTAGAGTCATTATGTTGATTGCAGTCAGCTTGACTCAAGCTGTATATTTACCCTTAAATGTTCCAGCTCACAACCAAGGTTTTGGGAGACAGAGTCAGGAAAGCAGCCTGTATTATTTGAAATTGGTGCTAAACAAGCTCAGAGTTTGAAAGCAGGCCAGTCAGGGATCTTAGATGAATATTAGAGTCACTATAAACCATGCTGCAGTTCAAAGCAGAAAACAAAATGGCAGCAGGTAATTATATGGGGATCGCAGAATGCTTGCTGTGGAAAATGTATCAGGACAGCAGTGAGTCTCTAAATCCCTTTCTTTTGTTCTCATCTTGCAAGTACTTATGCTTGAAGGTCAGCAAATGTGTCTGGTTTGCAGCCATGAGGTTCTGGTACTTCCCCCTCTCACCCATGGGACAGAAGCAAGGTTATTCTGAGGTCAAGCCTCCAAGGAACAGAAGTGGAGAATTGGGATCAGGAGGGAAAGGAAAGGTTGCCATGGCTCATGCCTTGTGTCTGCCTGGATCTTCCCTAAAAGGAGTGGTTTTATTCTCAGCTTCTGTGTAAAGAGGAAAGTCTTGTTGCTTTTTTGGGGTTCTCTGTTGAAGTGGACCTCAGTTGAGCTTTTCTGTTTGAGCTTGGCAGTCTCTCTCCATGGCTGTGACCTGTCTGCCACCAGCTCTCTGCAAGCTTCTCCCTTTAATGGAAGGGATTGTGTTCACCCTTTTTTTGTTTCCTTTGCTGTTCTTTTGATTCTTCCCCTGGTAAATCAATTCTCTCCCTTACTTTTTTTTGTCTAACTTGGCAGAGGACTGAGAGAACACTCTGATCAGTGCTAATGTAGCTGATCTCACTGACATTACTAGTTGTAATAGCTAAGGGTGGAAGTCCGTTGTGTGCTCTGCCTTTATAAACACAGGGCCTGCTTTAATCGCCAAAAGGCCAAATAGCCACAGCTGGCTTTTTTATCCCTTTCTCCTCCACAGCTTCAGCAGTGCAGGTCTCTTGAGGAGCAGGCATTGCTTGTGCTAAAGTGGATAAAGTCAAAATTCGTTGCACCAGTGAATTCTGACTTGGTTCCACAGTGTGACTTGCTGGGGCCCCAGCTGTTACTGCCACACAGTCAAATGCTACATGCTGCCATCATGAATGGTGGCTTCAACTGCTCCCTGAGGGACTTAGGACATATGGTATAAAGGCTTAACGTCTTCTACGAGATGTTTTGTGTCTGGGATCCTGACAAAGGCTGAAGAAGGTTATTGGCAGCACAGACACACGCTGGACCCTGTGGTTGGAGTAGCCATGAACAGCATGTTCTCCAACACAGTGCACTGTCTGTGGAAAACCTAAGCACCATGCTTGGTGGCAGATCTGCTCTTCTCCATACTCGTTCGCTCTCCTTTTACTTTTGCTTGGTTGCTTTATATATTCCTTTGGTTTTTGGTTTGGTTTTTTTTTTTCATTTCTTTCTTTTTCTCTCCTACTTTTGTCTCCTTCAAGTCTCCCAGCTCTGAGCAGCTCCATACACCAACTCCTCCACCTTTGCCTTTCGCACGCCGTGCCTTATCTCCAGAGGTGCAGGCGGTCACATCTGAGTGGATTGCTCTGACTGTGGGAGTATCTCCTAGCCCCACTCCTGCCATAACTCCTCCATTGCCTCCTCCGCCTGAAGCCTCTCTCTCTCACACTGGCTATCTCTCATCTGCTGCAGCCAGCCCTTCCCCCACAGTCAGCCTCCACCATTCTCACCCCTCTGGCTCTTCGACTCCCAGGTCCATTAAATCCCCATTGCCCTCTTACTCACCCAGACCTCAGTCCTCGACCCCCAGTTTCTATGAGGCCACTCCACAAAGTGAAGAAAAGTTTGTTGGTTCCCCTTCTCCCAGCTTGAGCTACTCTAACTCCCCTCGCTGGGCAACGGAGAGCCCCGAAGGCGTCCTCACAGAGCAGCATGACACCACTGGCAGCCAAGCCTTGCTCCAAAAGACTGGAGAGGGCAGCAGCAACCCTGAGCAGGGTGCTCTCACTGTTCCCAAGATCTCTGTTGAGTGCTGCCTGAAACCATCCCAACTAGACATGCGTGTGAGCCCAGAAAAGAGACCTGTGGGTTCGTCTGAGGACAACCAGTTGTGTCAGGAACTAATGGCTATTGTGCAGGGAGGTAAAACAGAGAAAAGAGGCATGAGGAAAGGTGATCTGGGAAAGTTTCAAAGCGGGGAAAATAAGGTACTTCTCCTGCATGTATGTGTGCTGCTCTGAATTGCTGATTTTAACTGTTGTGTTAAGGTTTGCGCTGCTCTGCTGGCCAGGCAGAGCCAGTGGTTGCGACACATGATTTTGATGATCCTAAGAACTTCTTCCAGGGGTTACCAGTGGTGTTCACTAGATAGTAGATCAACAAGTTTTAGAAGAGGGCTCAGGAGCACTGTAGTGAAGATTATTTTAGAATAGGTAATAACAAAGGAGTGACTCAATTGGTCATGTCTAATGAGGTGATTGTCCCAGATAGTGGCTATTACCAGATGTGTCAGATGGAAGTATCACACAGGCCTCATGCACACACACCTCACTGTGTGGAATACAAGCAATTCCTTGCTATTCAGAGGTTTTTCCAGTATGTAATGGATCTTCTTTGGTTATAGGTTTTATTTGTTCCTTCTAAAGCCAAGGACTGAAAAGCCTTGTAAATGTCGGCCTGGCTCCTAGCATCACAAGAGCTGCCCCTCGATGATCCCAGAGCCTGTGGTTTAGTGAACCTCACTCTGAGATGTACATGACTCAGTCAGGGAGGCTTGATTGTTGTCTATGCATTAAGAGGAATTTCTTGCTTTTGTGTCTCCAAAATGATGTGAAAGGATCCAGCCATAAACAAGAATTAGA
The DNA here is from genome assembly GCA_025447955.1 of Psilopsiagon aurifrons. Lineage (NCBI taxonomy): Eukaryota > Metazoa > Chordata > Aves > Psittaciformes > Psittacidae > Psilopsiagon > Psilopsiagon aurifrons. The sequence continues at coordinate 17,315 of JAOEHY010010214.1, forward strand.
ACTAGTGATACTTTTCCTGAAGAGTTCTTAGTTACATAAAGCTGTATGTTACAATGAGAGGGAAGATAGGAGAACCCTGCAGTCGCTTCTACAAGTCTCCAAACCTTGGTCTTGGTGTAGATCTGCCCTAGTTTGCAGATCTCAGTTGACTTGGGATCCACTGTGGGCAACAGACAGCCCAAATACATGACAGCGTCCCCCATGCTATGTTGTGTAAGAGTGGAAGTTTGGAGAGCTCAGAATCGTAGCAATATAAATACCATCTTGAATGCACTATGATAAGTCCCTATGACATACACCATCTAGCAAACATTAAATAATGAAGAACTAAGATTCTAAGATGACACATTTCACACTGGGAAATCATATGAAGAATTGCTTGATTTCTGCTTCAGTCATAACCAGAAATGCATCAAAAGCTGACTAAGGACTGTGCTATTTACCACCTGAACGTACTTATAGCAGTATTTTTTATAAACATAAGCTGCATGTTTAAAACAAAATGAGGTGGTCAGCTCAGATGAACTAACTGAAAACTGCACTTGCCCTTGCATGAAGTTACGTTTGCTGTGTGTGCATCAGATTTACTGCATAGTAGATGCTCTTATCACTAACAGCGATAGTGATAAGAGACTATGTGCCAAGCTGACCAACTTTTCTTTTCTTCAAAAGACTGCAGACTCAAAAGCATTCTCTTCATCTGCTCCTCTCCCTTCCTCTGCCCTCTCTTCCTCTACTGTCACAACACAGCCACCTCCCAGACTTACATGCAGAGTCAATAAGCCACAGGTAATCATCTTTGCTGATTACTCTTCCATTGCTTAGAGATGTTTCCATGCCATTGTTTTGTCATATGCTTGTTTAGCCATTCATTCACAGGTGAGATATTTATCCTATCATTTAATTCAGAATTATTATTTGGTTTTAATCATTTTAAATTACTTCCAGGCTGTGCAGAAGGGCAGGTATGGCCAAACTCTGCAGCTGGTGCAGATCCACGTAGCTCAGTCTAGGCTTCTGACAGTTTGTACCAGCTGAGGATCTGATTTTCTGTTCCTGCGAAGGATTAACCCAGGGCTTACCTGGTCCCTTGAGTTCCTACAGCTTGATTGCATTATAAGGCAGTATTGGTGGCCTTGTTAGCAGGAATGATGTAGTGTGAGATACTTTGGTTCTGGTTTTGTTTAACCACATCAGATCTAAATTCAAGGTTTGAGCATTTCGGACCTAGGGGTAAGGCATACACAACTTGGTATCCATAGTGTCAGGGACCTGTGCCAGCCTTCTCACGTAGGATCCAGAGGTTCTCAGCTCTACTGCTGACAAGTATAAACGTCTTTCAGCAGGGGTGCAGTTGGGTGAACGCAGCATAACCAACTCGGCATCAGCACTGTGTGGCTGGGATTTCCAAGGTCCGGGCATGAGCAGTGCTCGCAGCCGCTGGTGTCTCATCCACAAGATGGCAGTATTTGAAACGGAAAGCTCAGCCGGAACTGGACTGAGTTTGAAGTGATGGGTACTGGGGAAGCAGTCTTTGGTTTGATCAGTGAGCCAGGCAGGCTGCTCATGCAGGATGAGTGTGAGAAGTAGCTGCCACTGTTACTTATTTTCTTTAGCAGTTTATGAGACCAAGATACAGCTTGAACCCTGAAATTTCCCTGTTGCTCACTCATTTCCCTCCGATTGTAAGCTTGCCCAACTTTTTACTGAACAGCCACCTCCTGCTTCCATTTTAGTTTCAATATCTGAGTCCAACAGGATACAAATTCTTCCTCATGTTAAAAATACATAGAAGTTTTCTGTGTTGGCCTTTCTCCTGACTTCTAATGTGCCTGGTCCTGCTGATGCTTGCACTGGATGTGTGATTAAAAGGAGCAGCTTCAAAAAGCCGCTTCTGGGAAAAGACATTTCTCCTGAGTGCTGACTAGCATACAGTTCTATTTTGGGTGTTGCACCTGGTTGTAGTAGGACCCTGTGGCCTTTGTTTGGAGTCAAAGTCAAGACAAAATTTGTATTTTATATGCCTTGACAATCAGAGCATTGTCAGTGTCAAATTAAAACTGTGCCTGACCTTACCAGTAGTCTTGACCTCCTTTCCTTCTCTTGGCCTACAGTTGTTTAGGGAGCGAGAGCTGTATTTATATGTACAAATGACCTCTAGTTACCTGTGTGACCCATACAGAGGCTGATGGCTTCAGCAGAACTGTGGAGGCCTTTGCAAAAACGTGTATCTTTTCACTGGTTTTAATCAAACGGGAAAATCGCTCAGTAGACATGAAAATGAGACATTACATTTGGGTTTTGTTTCCAGTGCTGTCAGTCCCTAGTGTCTGAGGAATTTTACTATTTTGAAGTTTAGTTTTCTGATTTTATTTCTCACTATAGAGAACCTTCCCAGTTATGAAAGTCTGACCCAGGGTTTTCTTTGCAGGTTTAAGACTTCTTTGGTACAGGGCTGGTGGAAGGACTGTGCTCTTGCCTGTTCTATTTATAAATAGTATAAAATACAATGGCTTTTACCTATTCTGAAGTTGTTGCACTTTATTTTTATTGTCCATACTAAGAAGAAAAAAGAACTACCCCACAGCACGTAAAAGATACATCAAGTATAACTTACAGATAATTTGTTTCAATATTCCAGTAAAACATATATTTGTAACATAAATATTAAGCAGTATGCAATCTATCAGGAATTTCTAGTTTAACTCCTGCTTTACTCTGAGGTCCTGTTAACATAGTGTGACAGTCAGCAGTGGTAAGCAGCGGTGCTAGCAAGTGTGTAAGCAGCAGGAGTGGCTGAACGAGGGTCCCTGTATCAGCTGACAGTGTGAGGAGTGTCAGGGGGATTGTCTGCTCTTTTACACTTGTACAAAACCACTGCAGCAGAGTGGTGAGTAATTTCATCTGCCTGTGCTAGAGAGGGAGAGTATATGAGGATGCTCAGACACCATCTTCCCCAGCACAGACTAGCTATGCTTTCTTAGCATATCTATTAAATAGTTAGCACCACCTCCAGATAAGCTTTTATATCCCCCAGTGTTTTTCTGCTGCTGCAAAGGTGCAGCACAGTGGCATTTCTGCCCAGCATGTTTACTGTCCAAGCCAGTGCTGCACAACCTGCAGCAGGCATTGATGCTTGCTCCCTGTGGGAGATGCATCTTACTGGTTCAGCTTCTGATCCAGAGGCCGCGGGGGAGTCTACGTTTTGACAGCCTTCAGGCTGCCCAGCACTGCAGCCTTTTCAGCGTCCTTTGTGAGAGCTCTTTGTCCAGCTTTTCGCTCATGTTTACCAGAGCCAGCGCTTTGGTGTGTCCAGAGGTTTTTCTTTTTATTTTCAGCTGGGCTGGGGACTTCTCCCTGCTCATGGTTCTCCATTCACGTGTGGGAGTGTCACTGCTGATGTGTACCCTTCCTGGAGGGGGTACCGATTTGTCTGTATGTCTGTCTTGTCTGTCTGTTAGTCTGTTCTGCTTAGCTTTCTTTTTGCTTATGTAGTCTTCTAATTCTCACCAGAAAGGGATGGAAGAATACAGGTAAGCAACAGCTACAATGGATAGACACAGTGACAACACTTGACTTCACTAGGAGCCGGGAGAATACTACTGACTCAGCGCAAGCATCTTCCTTCCTAATGGTTAAAACCTGTCTCAGGGCTTTGCTAGGCTCTTAATTATTTTAGAATGTTTTTCTGGTATTCTTACATTATTTGTGGCACTCTTTAGATCCATCCTTATCTTCTATATAAGGTGGAAGTAGTGGCCAGCTGTGCTTCAGGACAGATTATACCACATATTTGTATAGTCTGCACACCAGGAGGCATAGACACTTAAGCACCTGCTTAAGTTTGTTCACTTAGTTTTATGAAGCACATAGTGTGACTGGTGGGCAGGAGCTGAGTTGTCCTCAGGGATTGTGGATACTTGATCGCTTTTAGTGCCTTCAGTTTACCTCCAGCAGCAGCAGCTGGGCTGGCTTATTGTTTTGTGGAAATCTCTTGTGTTTTTTACTTTGGAGCTGTGCCCCACACTTGCTGATTCCTTGGTCACTTCTGGCGCATAGAGACATCACTGTAGGTAGTACATGAGCTTTCTGAACTCATGTTTGAAGAGTAGTATCAGATTTTTTCGGCTTTCAGATGACAAACTTACTTCATAGTTATTAATGCTTTTTGGAGGAAAAGCTGGTCAGGGAGGTCACAAGTGATCAATGGGAAAGGGACCATACAATCTTAGGAGCTCATAGAGCAATTCCAGCAGTCAATTTATTAGTATGGAGCAGAGAAGCACTTTCTTGAATTTAAAAAAAATAACACAACTACCTCTCACCTCAGCCTGGAAATTGGTTTTCCCATCTGCTTGACCACCTGCGTTGGCTCTGATCTCATCTGATTTGATCCACTGTATCCAGTTGGTTTGCACAATAGTAATTTTAAATTTCTAATTATTCAATTTGCCTTTCAGGACTGATAACAGGCAGGCAGGAGTGGCTTCCAGAAATCTTGTGACGATTTCAGGCTCCACAATAAATCCTTTGAATGCAGATTCCACTGTAATTAGCTCATCCAACTGACATTTAATGTTCTCTCTATAGGAATATGTATGGTAATAGAGCATTGTTTTGTAGGACAGTGATACCAGATTCCTGCACCAGGCAGTGCGGCTGATTATGAAGGAGTTGCTGTTGGATTGGGTTGGGTTGGCCTAGAGTGGGTCACAGTCCTCAAGAAAAGAGAGTTTGTTTTAATGCAGTGTTGGACACATCATTACTCCAGAGGTGTAAGATGTGGTTCAGAGGAACTTTAAGAATGGGAATTGGACAGGGATGAGCTCATCATCCTGCACTTCTCCAAACTCTACCATGCTTAGACTGAAGGTGTCACAAACCTCTTGATCTTCTGCTTCTGCTCTGTCTCAGGATGCTGTGAGAAAGGAAACCTTTTACTGAAGGACACTGTTGAAGTGAATAAAGGAAGGAAAGTGTAAAAATTGAGGCTGTTAGAATTTAGGTTGAAAATTGTGTTGAATGATCACAGAGGTTGACAGTGCTCTGTATCTTATCCAATCCACTTTGCCAAGCAGTTCTGCAGGTAGTACAAGTAACCCTACACTAGTTCAGACATCGCATTTACTCACAGCATGCCCCTTGCTTTCAGTATTTGTTTGAATATGCAAAAAAGCATGCAAAACCAGGGTCTGGATACCTGTGCAGCGTTCTCAGTGACCTTTCCCTTCCCTGTAAAACCTCCGGCCTCAAACACCTTGTTTTTCCTTGCTGTGCCCTTGGATATGTGAGTCCTTGAGAAAAGTTGTGTCTGGGAAGAGAAGCTAGGCAGAGGCCAGAAGCTTCACAGATGGGTGGTGTCTGGAGCTGGGGTTTCCACTCAGGGGCTACTCTGACCTGAATCTCTGCCTCTGTGTGAATTAACAGAGCAGCTCAGATCCTTTCTTGGTACAAGCTGGAGTGATTTCTGATGGGGCTGCATGGCACTATGCCTTCTGAGGACCTGAGCTGGTCTTTGTCTAAGAAGCAAAAGAGTTACTCTTCTCTCATGTGTCAAAGTCATTGAGGACTTTTGTAGAAATAGCAGCTGATTCCTTCCAGCATGCTTTTGGCTTTTCAAGTTTGATGCTTTCAAGTATGCGCTTCTGTCCTTGTGGGCTTTTCCCCTTCATAGGAACACAGTATGACACTATGTACCATTTCTGTTTGTAGTGGTGTCCATAACCTTCCACTCCAGTTCCTGGCTCTGAACTTCTGTTTCGCCGTCTCTTTTCTCTTTGTAGCATTGTGTGCTGCAATGCAATTGCGTTACTGTAGCCTCAATGTCTCTTGTATAAAAGAAAGACGTTGTTGTCCAAGAAGTGTGGTGTTGGGGTGGGGAGGGGAAGAGTTGTTTGTTTTCTTTTGTCTGCTCCCCATTTACATTTTTTTTTAATTCTGACCAATATAACATCTGCTAAAATGTCTTCCTTATCATTTGCTTGGTGATCACACAGCCTTCCCACCATTCATTGAGAGCTGGACCAGATCTCACAGAGTCTGAAAAGAGCTATGTGGTAAGGCCACTGTTTAAATCAGATGTGTAGTCCTAGACCCTCCTCACCCAGACAGTAACACCTCAGTAGAGGTAAAATGTCAGCACTGATTTTAGCTGCAAAGTAGGTACATATTTATCTATCTGTATATATTGTTTTCTTTGCAAGTGTAAAAGGGAACTTATAAATTAGAAAAATTGTCAATGAGAAGTTGGGTTAATTGTGCTGCCAGTCCCTGGGTATAAGTTAAATGAAGCAAAATGCATGAATGGAGTGGCCTGCCCTGCATTCTTGAACTGACTTCATAGCTTTTGTATTGGTGCCACTGCATAACTAATTGCAACCTCATATGCTGCTGCTTTTAAAAATATATGTATATGTATTTGTTACAAATCTTCAAACTAAATGCCAAATTCTTCTGTATCTTGCCTGTTTTTCCATGCTTACACCTGGATCCCTTCTGCACTCCACTACCTGGATAATTACCTGGATCTACAACTTCTTTTTTTTTTTTTTTTTTTTGTTTTTCCCTTTTACTGGACTTATGTGCTGCATCTGGAATGTTCCATCTCTTCTTGTCTATATTTTCCCCTCCCTCCCCCCTGTTGACTGTCCTTTGGGTGTTCTTGGATGTCAATGCTGCCCACCACACAGGAAGCTGTTTGCAATGAGATCATAAACATTGCAGAAAAGTCTGTTCATTACTGCAGTACTATTGCTCAGCCTCTTGACTCTCGCCACAAGGTGACCTCTAATGACCATAAACCATCTCTCATCATTTCTCAGCAACCTCAAGCACAGCAGCAAGGAACCAGCCCTGACAGAAGTCAAACACCGCGAGACATGTAAGTCCTTTTGGCTCCCATCTCTTCCAAGGGCCTTATCTCTGATTGGTGGTGAAAATGGGGAGGTGTGAAAGCTTCAGCATTTCAGGAATTACATACAAATTATGGGAAAGTGTCAGCTTTTCTTTGTAGAACAAAAATAGCACAAAATATTGAACAAAAGAATCATCATTATGAGTAGCTTGAATCTGGGACCTTGTGTCTGTATAGCACCTGGAACAGTGACCCATGCTCCAGGACTGGGTCTCCTTTTGGGCACTTGACTCATGCTGGTCATGTAGACTATATCAATGTCTTTCTATTTTGAATGTGGAATCAAATTAATATCCACTGGCTACATCATGCTCATATAGCATGGGTCAATGTGTTCACCCATGTTCATAGCTTCTCCCAGTACAGTGAGCAGTCCCAACGCTGATGCCACTTGGTGTTTTGTTGGCCAGTTCTACAGATAAATTGGTGCTAGATGATTTGGGAGACCAAGCCTGAGATTTTCAAAGCTGCCTGGTAAGATTTAAACCTGGAGCAGCCATTAAGCTAGGTGCAGGTTTTCGCTGATGATTTTGAGAATAGTAGCCTGCACTATGTTCTGGGGACTGAAGTTCCTGGGCAGTTTGCTTTGCTTTCTCCTGCTCCTTTATGCAGAATGGAAAGTCTCACATCAGCTATTTTCATTCACCGCAGGCAGGGGATCCAAGCCTCCTTAGATTTGTCCAAAGACTGTTGCCACTCCATGAAATTCCTTTCTAATAAGTACAGAGTACCTCTGGTACAAGTGGTATCTCAGGGCAGGATTCAACCTTGGATTTTGTATGCACTGTCCCTCCTTGGCCATAATTTATCCAGCAACCTTTGTGCAGTAGAGTAAGCAGTATCATTTTCTGAAGTTGTTCACTCTGCTATTTGGTCATTCATGGCCCTGCTTAAATTCCTGGGCAAGGGAAGAGATGTTTCATTTAGCCCAGGAATGAGTGTACCCATGTTTTGGCTTGTATTCAGTAAGGTGTCTGCACTCACACACTCTGTAGGTGCTATACATTAGGAAGACTCCAATTATTACAGTCTATGGAGACAACTACATGGCAAAAAGGAAACAGAAGCTCTCAGCATATCCCTCAAAATGGAGGCATGACAATTTTTAATGCCATGGCCCTGTGACAACAGCCAGTTTACTGCACTTGGCCTCCCCTTCTCAAATGGAAAACAGAGGTCTAGACTGCATTGAACAAAGTAGAATAGGAATTAGAAAGGAGAAGGGAGATGTCTCCTTCTGAAGGGATATGAGGGAAATCCAATGGCTAACATGCAGTATCTTTCTGGATTTAGAGTTAGCTACCAAGCCCTCTACAGCTACACTCCTCAGAATGATGATGAGCTGGAACTGAGGGATGGTGACATTGTTGATGTCATGGAGAAATGTGATGACGGCTGGTTTGTGGGTGAGTGTGACACTTGCTGTCAGCAGAGCTTTTTGAGATGAAGAAGAGCAGTTTTGCAGAGCATCTGGAAGTTACTTTCCTTTGTGGAGTCAAAACAGTTTCTCATCTTTTCCACCAAAAACATTAAAATTGGGGAGCAGGGAGGTGGAGCTTTGTTTTCCTTGCTATATCTCTAGTTTTTCTTTTTAGCTCCTCTGAATTTCCCCATTCCCCTCTTCCTCCTAATCCTTTTTGCTCACGCAGCTGGCAGAGCAACAGAGGGAACCAAGGAAAAATGGATTTCTGTAGCTTTTCCAAAGCTGAGGTAGCTGTGGCAAGCAGGGGACAAAGGAAACATATGGACGGGAGTTGTAGTCCCTGAAAATCCAGCCTCAACTGTAGCTCTACATTTATCAAAATCTAGCCCTTTACCTGCAAATAATGCAAGTCTGGACAGTGTTCTTCATCTCAACACTGCAAATCTAGGCTTGTTATCTCTTCTTAATGGAGATTAGCTCATTTACACTGATAAGAGTTTGGCTCCCATCCTATGGGCCCAGGAGCTTTCACCAGCACCTTACTAAATGTTACAAGGGAAGACAAAGATGATTAATAGCAGAACTAGCTGTGAGCTTGTCTTTACTGAGAGACTCTTGACCAGGGTTCGTATTTATCTTTAGAAAGAAATGCCTGGAGGCAGGAGAGGCTGCCACCTCTACCTTACCTGTAAGCCTCCCTTGCATGGCTCCATCTTACTCTGGCTTCCTTGTGTTTTATTTGTGACAGGTACGTCCAGGAGAACGAGGCAATTTGGCACCTTCCCAGGCAACTATGTGAAGCTTCTGTACCTGTAAAATAACAGTAATCCCACCGTGACAATGATGGGGTTGTTTTCCAGACAGCATTTTTAAACAGTGAAGAAACAGACAATTTATGAATGTAATAGAGAAGAGACGAAGACGTGTTAGGAGGATGTGGTTATGTGGTACAGTATTGAGTTGAATGTTTAACCCTGCTTCAGTAGATTCAGGGTGTGATTTGTTTGCTGAAGAAGAGACAGTTTCTAGTTTACAGTGCTGCCTTTGTGTATTCCTCTTCCCTCCCCAGCAAGAGTTTTGATGATAATCTTGATTTGTATGGAGTACTTACCTCTGAGAAGGCTTCAGGGAAGCACATGGTATAGGTTTTGTTTGTGTGTTGAGATAGGATAATGCTTTGGGGCAGTATGCACCCTTGCAGCTGCTCCCTTTCACTGGCAAGGTTCAGGGAGACCAGGCTTTCCGCCCAGTTTCTGCCTCTCTGAAGACTCACTTTGCACTGCCTTCTACTTCCATAGAAAACCCTTCCTTCATGACATGCATCTTAAGACCCAGCAGAGGCAGAGGACGACTGATGTGGTTGAACTGCAGAGCTCTGTGTGGAAAAAGGAGTTTGGGACTCGTGGTTAAATCTGTTTAACCTGTGCAGCCAAACCATAATGCAAACATGAAAATCCCAAACTCTTTAATAACATAGGACCTTATCTCTGCAGGGTTTTTTTCTTTTGTGCAGGTGGTGTGCGTGAGTGTATTGTGTGCATCAAAATGAACTGAGTCCTGTTTTTTAAAGAGAAATCAGCCTGGCTTTGACATTTATCTGCACAAAGAATAGAACCAATAAACAGAACATCCATGAGAGCAAATCCTGTTTGAGTGCTATGGCCATTCACTTTCTTTTTCCTCCTTGCCCTGTTGTTGTCCCTAAAGGATCACACACTTTTTGAAGCATACGCTTTGGGATGAAGACTGCTTCTTTCCCAGCATCGAATCTTAGAGGCTCTGATATATCAGAGCAACTTATCACTGAGGGTGCCTTTTTTTTTTCTTTTTGGTCACAGTGTCAACGGTAGGTCTCAAGCAAATATATGCATTTTGGCTGCATTTTGTCATACAAAATTCTGATCAATTTGGAAAGCTGTTCCCAGCAGTTATTACCAGTCACATAGATGCATGTTTCCTTGAGCAGGGGGAAAAAAACTGTGGCGTGGCTGTATGCTTGCCTGTAAATCCACTCTTTTGATAGACAATTTGTTATTAAGAAGCATAAACAAAACCGGTTCTATCAGACTCTGCTTCCTACAGTTACCATACAAATAGCAAAGGGTTAAATTGCTATTTTGTCATAAGCCGTATTTAATAATATAAAATGCCTATTTTTATGCTGATGCTTTTATACAGATTTATTAAGAGTAACTACAACTAACTGTTAGCACGACTTGCAATGTTTTGATAAACTAGCCATGCTCCTGGGTTTGAAATCAAGTAGGCTTGTCTTCTGCCTAGCTCAGCGGAAGAGAAGACTCATTGTCTCAGAAGTTTGACTGTAAATAATGTATATTTAACTTTGTACAGACAATGTACTTACCTTGTATAGAAAAAATAATTTAAACACATTGAGAGAAGGGAGGGGGAAAAAAAGGCAGTTGTGAAAGGCTGGGATTTTTTTTTTTCCGCTTTTATTTAAATGATGGAATTCCGTGTATGTTCACATAAAGAGTTTTAGCACAAAATATCCATTATGAAAGGTTTTCAGATATGACACAAAGTACCACTGTTTCTTTTCAGCAGGAGATATCTTTAATCCTGCATCTTATTTATAGGTTTGGTTTTCTGCTTTGGGTTTGCTCTCCAGTTATTTGCAGCAATATTTAGGTCTGTTGCTAAGATTGGATAACACCAAATTAATCTTTCCAGCAAAGTAACATGATGATACTGACTGTATATAACATACTCATTTAAAGATGTATTTTTTGTTCTTGCTCTTGCCAGTTTAAGTTACACACACCCACACACATACACACACGCACGTACAAACTGCAACTTATTTTTGTGTTGACCTTTTTGTTTCTTATTGCAGTGGATTACTATTTGACAATTAATAAATGGAATTATTGAATTACTATTGTGTTCCTTGTACAAATTATTAAATAAAGTCTGTTCCCACTGTTCCTGTAGCAGTGCGCTTCTGTAATAAGTTCCCCTCTTTGGCCTTGTCCATATAAGCAGCAGGTGTCTGCCATGGGATTTCTGAGTGTCCTGCACCTGAGCATCCTGCTTGTGACTTGTGACCAGTTCTCCCTCCTGAGCTGTAGGCAGGCAATGACTTTTTCCTCAAAGAAACCAAGGTGTAAAAGCAGAGAAAAAGCTGTTTTGCACCCAGATCTCTCTGTAACATGGGGTCAGGGTGCAGCTGCTGTGGTATGCGTGCAGACCTGGGAGCTCAGGAGCATACCCAAGTCCACCGGTTTACAGAGGCTCTTTGTGACTCTCTTTTAAGGTGAGAAGACCACTTAAGTTAAGTAGGGCAAGAAACCACAAATGCCAACCTCTGTGGGAAGGGGTGTTGGTTGACATTGGGTTTACATAGGCATTTTTAACCCCAACCTGGGTGGAAAGCTGTAAGATGCTGACCTCTGCGTTCTGACCAGGCAGGTAGGGCTGCAGCACTAATTCAAGGGGTTTGTGCAAGGCTTGTGGTGAACATATTACGTCTTCTAGCTGTGCAGCAGGAGAGATAGCTGGGGTTTTTTGGGTGTGCCTTGTAAAGGAACAGACCCTGCAGGAGTAGAGCAAGGGAAGGCTGGAGCTGAGCTGCTTTGTGTGAGCCCACTTGGGGCTCAGTAACTCACAGGTATCACCAGATTGCATCTTGCACCTCCACAAATCTGCCTAATGTAATCGCCTATGTGGGGCTGTGCTAACCCCAAGGCTGGTCTTTCACTTCTTGAGGCCTCCACCTCAGGCTGAGCCAAAATTAGGCAACAGATTCAAACTCTGTGATGGGTGATGGGATGACCAGGCAGACGCATGCCACACATTGTGGCTGCAGTCACAGTGATGTTGGGAAACTGTAGGCAATGCAACCCTAAACCTGAACTAACAGAGCAGCAAAAGCCTCAAGCTATTTTCCACTTCCCCAGAAAGCACAAAGACACGAGCCCATTTTTCTGTTCCGCAGGTTACCTTATATGCTGCAAAAGGGCAGCCTGACCACTGCTTTGCTGCGCTGTCTATCCTAATATACTTGGTTACAGGGAAGAAGAGGACCCAGTGGTGTGTCATAGCCCTCCGAAATCCCTCACACCTGCAGGGAAAGGAGCTCTTGGTGTCACTTTCTTCACTGCCAGGTATGTAATGATGTGGTAGAAGAACTGCTGCTCTCTGACAGAAATGAGATTAACAGTCCAGATGCAGGTATCCTGGAAGGAAATAACCCCTGAAATGACAAGTGAATGCAGGAAAAAGGAGGAAGCCAAGAAAGGGGATTGCAGAGGTAAGGATGTGCTATGTGATTGGGTCATTCATGGCCATGTCTCATACACCTGCCTCAGCCACATTTGCTGAATGCTCCATGCTCCCCTGCTGTGCCTGAGACCCAGCTTCAGCAGCTGCTTTGTCCTGCACCTTGCTGCTGTTCTGCTCACTGATGAGCTGTGTTCATTTACCGAATATGCAGCAATGCTTACACTCAAGTTGTAAATGTCAGCACCATTGCCGTAAACAACTGCTCCCACCTGTCAGGTTGGTGGGAGCTTAACATGCAACTGGAACAACTATTTTTCCTGAATTACAGCTAAGCAGGTTGGCTGGAAAACTCATAAAAAGGAATTCCCTTGTTGGCAGTACAACCCCCAAGGGGCTAGAGATAAGCACTGACGGACTTGAGCCCTTCCCAGGCTCCGCCCCTACCCGTTAGCTCCCAGCTGCGAGACTGCATACAATTTCCATCGCCCCCATTAGGTTTCAGAGTTAACAGCGCGCCAAACTAGCGCAGGGCGGTCCGTGCTTGCATGGGAAACGCCGCACCGGGGCAGTCTTGCATGCGGATGCCCACTGGCGGCCTGCTCGGCTCTCAGCTGGGAGGGGATGGGGTGGAACGGGACGAGACGGGCTGAGACGCTCCGACCTCCCGACCACCGAAATTCTCGCCCTCCCGCCGCGGCTCGGCCTCGCAAACCTCCCTCGGGGAGCTTCGCCTTGGAGGGGGGCGGGCCGGGGGGGGACAGCCAGCCTGGCGGCGGCGGAGCACGGGAGTCCCGGGGAGGGGCTGGGGGC
>JAOEHY010010215.1:0-47805 GCA_025447955.1 Psilopsiagon aurifrons
CGGCGGAGGGCTGGGGAATGGCGGGGGGCGGCGGGCTGAGCCCGGGGCTTGCCGTGGGGCACAGGGCCGCGTACGCCGCCGGTCGAAGGTGCGGTGGTGTCCGCTGGTGTCCTCTCTCCCCGCAGGCTGAAGTGGAGGAAACCCTAAAGAGGATTCAGTCCCACAAAGGTGTTATCGCGACTATTGTGATAAACGCCGAAGGTAAAACGCCGTCTGCTTTCTCCAAGTAACAGGCTTGGTAGTGGTAATGAGCATAGTAACTCCAAAGCGCAAAACTGCAGATTATGACGTGTTCGCGCAGTCCGCTTGTGATGTTTCCTGAAGGTGGTGTGAATTCGAAGGCTGTATGTTTAATTTCAAGACATGGACGTTTGATTGGTGGCTATTTCTTCAGCCTCTCCATATGATGTAGTTTTTCATCATTTGAGTTAATGGAAAACAGAGCCTTGACTTTTCACTGAGAAAATGGCTAGACGTATCTTAATTTAAGAGGTCCCATGTTGTTACTTACCCCCCTTGTTTAACTAAACTATACTTTCTTTTTCTGAACCACATCTTGGATGTCTCTTGGTAGGCTGCAGAAGGGGAGAGCGCGTGGCTGCTTTTGCAGGTGTTTAGTCCAAAATTCTTTGTATAAACACAAAAATTCACTGCTCCCCTCTTCTGAAAAGTTACAACAGAACAAAAACACCAGAAGAAAAGTTTCTGCTGAGCAAAGCTGGTTTCCTATTGTGGGGACCATTGTTTGGCCCTGCTAAATATTCACAATTGCTTTAAATTCCTCTTGAAATTGTGTTATGGTGCGTTGTCATAGGTGGAAGAGCAAATTTCATGCAGGCCAGCTTTGGCTGTGATTGTGAAGGCTGCAAGGCTAAAGCTTACACAGAAACCAATTTTCAGGAGCTAAGCTTCCCATGTTAATGTTTCTCAACCATTCCCTTACAAAAAAGACTCAACTGACCTTGCTTGTAATTTAGCTGACCTCCTTCACTTTCACAGTCTCTCTTGTCCCCAAAACTATGGTGCTGCAGCAGTTTAGCAACAGCAGGCAAGAAAACTAGGAAAGCCTAAATGTTATTTAGTGTTTAGAAAATGTGGACAACTTAATTTGTATGCCAGGAAACATTGAGTAAAAAGTGCCTTTGTTCACATAATAGATGGTGCAGGTCGAGAGAGAAGTGCATAGCCTGGCAAATAGAAACTGAAAAGCTGCTTTGTGCCTGCATGTGCTCATGTCTAGATATGGCTGTTAGCTAAGCTGAAATGCAGCCTGGCTGCAGAACAAGTACTGCTTCAGCCATTTCTGTATTGTTTCAGTAAATAGAATGTGACTTGATCCAATGAGCACTTGGACTAAGCTGCAAATGAAAAGTGGAAAAAATCAAGCATTTAGATAACAGAGATTATCCTTTTTGAGCTTGCAGACTGATATTTCTTAAGGCAAAACCACCACTGAAATCAAATAGAAAACTAACACAGTTTTCTTGTGTTCTGCCACTTGAGACAGTAGACTTCTTGACACAATGTTGGTCTAATATGCTTTCCCAATCAGATGTACTACTGCTGTGCATCATTACCTCAGGTAGAGCTCTACAGAGTTAGGATGATACCAAGCTTTTTAAAAGACTGTTCTGGATTACTTCTGTCTCAGCTTTGGTTTACTAAAGAGTGAGATAATTCCACCTCCCTTTTTGCACATGAGACTGTTCATAGCAAGGTATGAAGTTCTCTGGGTCCTGTTCAGACTTCCTCATCCTCATAAACTTGTAGAACGTGTGGCCAGGCTGAAGCTGATGGACAAAACTAGTGCAGGATTTTGGGGTTTAGTTTATCATTTAGATATGTTTCATTGCCAGTTGTGAATACAAGACAGACTGTTTTCCATAGAGGTGTATTTCATCTAAAAAGATGAAACTCTCTTTTCTTCACTAACATGTATGGTTGTCCTTCAAGAAGATTTTGTAGTCGTGTAGGTACATGTAGGTATAATAGTATGCAGGTGAAATAGTAAATTAAAGCTTCCTGATACAAACATTGCTTATCACTTATTTTATATAAAGTTGATTTGTTTATTAAAACACTCTGCTAAGTGTACCTTGTTTATTTGGAAAAGCTCACTGACTGTTGCTATCATTCACAGCTGAGAAAGATCACACTGCAGCATTTCTAATGGAGGATTTATTTGCCTTTCTCTAATTGGAGGCAGAGGCAAAGAGAATTTGTCCTAAAGTAGGCATAGCTGAGTTTTAATCTAAGGATGTCACCAGTGTCCACTCATTTTTCTGTTATTATTAGACCTTGGAGGATCATTTAACATAACATTTACCATTTTCATTAAAAGAGCTCTATTTGCTGAAGCGATCATTTAGGTATAATGTCATATAAACCTGACACTAATTCATTGCTGCTTTTAAGTGACTTACTCTTCAATGCTGTGATTATATACATATTCTTATGGTAATGCAGTGCTTGGGAACACCTGGTTGTTTCCATTAAAACATCAGTTATAATCTGGGTAATAAACATTCGACAAAAAGGGTCTACTGTGTCATACTGTACTCTTCCCTACCCTTCATATCCTACAAACTAAAAAGTATTTCTCAAGTGACAGCACAGATTCAAGTGAGTCAAATAACACTTTCCTAGGAAAAGACATGGTGTAGTGTAATATTTGAGGGAGCTCTGTTAATTTCTTTTACTCCTTTGCCTTTAATGCTTTACTTGGGATTCACTGGTTTTACGTGTTGATTCTTCATTCATAATTAAGCTCTTCAACTCAAGTCATATTACTCTGTATTGCTATCCAATACAAGTATCTAAAGGTGCAGTATAAATGTGTGCAAAGAGAAAACTGCCTTGCCATTTTGTAATCTATTGTCTTTGCTAGTAGGTCAGATAAACTTTTTATTAGTGAAACATGCTTATTAAAGCCAAACAGTTTGACACTTCTAGGATTAGAGTGAGCCCTGCTTTTTCACCTGGTAGCCTATTAATATGAAAAGCATCATTTGACAAATCTCTGATAAGCAACCATTCATTAAATCATTAAAAATTAATCTTGACTTATGTGGTCATGTTTTTAGAAGTTGGGATCAGGATGCTGTGTTCTACTAATTGTCAATATTTGATGCTAATTGGAAGGGGTTGTTCCAAGGGTGGGTTTGCTTGCCAGATGCAAACATGCCACTTCTGCCCTTTGATTGCTCTTGTTTTTTCACTGGGAATGTGTAATTTCTACTGCTGCACATGTGCCAAATGCTACAGTTAAAGTGGGCTGGATTCTTGCAGCCAATATACAAAGTAGGTGAATGCTTAAACTGATGAGGCACCATAACTGGTTAAATACTACATAATGGAACTTGGTAGGTATTTAAGAGCCCTAAAGAGCAATTAAGCTCTTTCCAAAGTTCCACAGGACAACTCAATGTGTAATTGACAGTGATTAATATAAATTATACTTTTAAAAGTATATAGATAACTGAAATCAACGTAACTCCTTTCTGCTACAAAACAGAAAACACTATGAAATCCTTCTTTTTTTCTTGTGATCTCCTGTATATGAAGAATATACAATTAAAGTGAGTGATTATTAGAGAATTATTTGTTTGCAGGAATTCCAATTAGATCAACTCTTGATAACTCTACAACAGTCCAGTATGCAGCTCTTCTTCAGCAGCTCATCATGAAAGCTCGGAGCGCAGTACGAGACATTGACCCTCAGAATGATCTAACCTTTCTTAGAATAAGATCAAAGAAACATGAAATTATGGTAGCTCCAGGTAACATTTCTATTAAAATAACAATAGAATTGTATTCAAGTTTGGGGGTTTTCCTTTACGAAAAAGACTACTATAGAAAATTTCTATTTTTGAAAATAAATGTATTAATACATAACTATATGTTCACCATGTACCCAGATGTGTTAAGATTTTAATGTGCAGAGTTCATATTATTCAAGCTCAGAAACAACAAAGCATGTCTATACCTGACCAATGTTTTGGTTTCTGTGGGTTTGCACAAAGCGAAACTGGACAAACAAATATATGTCAAGCAGGGTGTGTCTATATATATATTGTTAGAGGCAGGAAATGTATTTTAGGTGAAAACAAATGCAAAAAAATAATCTTTTTTCTCCTAAAAAATTTTTACTTAGTATGTTATGTATCTGAAGGGTCCTATAGGGATGCTGGGGAGGGACTCTTCATTAGGGACTGTAGTGAGAGGACAAGGGGTAATGGGTTCAAACTTAAACAGGGGAATTGTAGATTGGATATGAGGAAGAAATTCTTTACTGTAAGAGTGGTGAGGTACTGGAATGGGTTGCCCAGGGAAGTTGTGAATGCTCCATCCCTGGCAGTGTTCATGGCCAGGTTGGACAGAGTGTGGTTTAGTGTGAGGTGTCCCTGCCCATGGCAGGGTGGTTGGAATTAGGTGATCTTAAGGTCCTATCCAACCCTAACTATTCTATGATTCTATGACATTATAGCCATAATTAGGATTTGTGTCACAGATACGCAGTATTATCACCAGCATAGTAACTGTGATACATTTTCCTTAAAGCAACCATGGAAATACGTAATCTGTTTCTCACTCACAATAAATACAAATATATGTAAGTTTTTTGGTTGTGTCTCTAAAATAGATAACAAGGTCAGATGAAACAGATGAAACTTTACACTGAAAGAGGGTAGATTCGGATTAAACACAAGGAAGAAATTCTTTTCAGTGAGGCTGGTGAGGCCCTGGCAAAGGTTTCCTAGAAAAGTTGCGGCTGCGCCATTCCTGGCAGTGTTCAAGGTCAGGTTGGATGGGGCTTGGGGCAACCTGGTCTACTTTGGAAGGTGTTCCTGTCCATAGCAGGGTGTTGAAACTGGATGAGCTTTAAGGTCCTTTCCAACCCAAATTGTTCTGTGATTCTGTAAACTGTGATGAAGCTGTGCTCAATTACCAGTACAAGGTGACTCAAGCAAAGTGGAAGTGGGATCGGATTGGAGCAGAGATCCTGTTTGTGTGCGCTAGCTGACTGAGAGACCAACAGTGTACAGGGCTGTGACTGAAGTGTCCAGTGAGGGCAAGCAGAACAGGGAGGAAGCTTCAGGGATCTCTTTAAGTGAGTGTTAGTGATGACCAGCCTTTCCTGGGATAGTCCTCTGATGCTGATATCATAGCAAATGTGGAGCAGAGGTACTGCACTAGGTATGCCTTACCATGCCTTGCTAGAATTATTTATAATGCTGCTATGAAACCAGGATGTGTGAAAGGAATCTGGCACTGTCATTAAGTGTTAACATTAGTCATCAGCTGGTACTAAGATTAAAATTTCAGTTTCAGTTTTAGAGTGTAAGCCTAATGCATTTTTTAAATCATGATTTTTGCTCATTGATTTAGACTGATGCACTTGATTCTTACTTTGCATTTGCCCTTCACTTATTTTTCAGAGGTGACATTTTGACTAGCAACTATTAAAGCACGTTGGCCTGAAAATGAATGGTGTAAAATATGAAGCTCTTTTGCTAACAGGGAGATCGGTTGTTCAAAAGCTTGACTGTATATTACTATAATAGAAGGTGGCAAAGGAACCACCTGTGATTTATATTAGGTTGGTTTTGCATGAAAGTGACAATGCAGGAGTGCAGCTTCTAACTCTCCAAAGCAGATACCCTGCTGGATTCCCGGGATACTTCAAGAAATGTTTCATTTAAAACAGATAATGCTAAATAGCTACCCAACTGAATTATTTCCAAAACTTCCCTGGGCATTTAGAAATAGTGGGTGAAGTCTGACATTCTTAGCATTTATTCACAGTAGATGTCTATTCAAATCTTTTCTACTTTTTTTAAATGTGGTTCTTGATTCTGTATAAACTAGGTAGTGAGCTGAAAGAACTTCTCTGCCCCTGCAGGAAAGGCTGCAGATGTCAGAAGTATTTTTATTATAACAAGTGCTAGCTTCCAGGTGCTTATCCTGTGACTTTTTTCATCTTGTTCAAATATTTTAACAGCTTCTTGAAAGCATACTTACTGCTTACTAAAATAGTTTTAATACGGTATAGTTAAGCTTTATGACACTGATTATTTTTTTATCTGGAATCTCAGATTTTTGTACAAAGTGTTTACATTTTCTGAATGTGTTTTTCATATAAGTGCCATTGCTTTTATGTTTTAGAAATAAAAAGTTGGAAAGGAATAATGAATAAAGGATATTTATCAGCATATAAGATAAAATATTGAATTAAATATTTTTGCATCTTTTTGCAGATAAGGATTATCTCCTGGTCGTTGTTCAGAGCCCATGAGAGTAGTCCTGCTATGGCAATACTTTCAGAGACAGTGGTGTAGTTCTGCTTGTTAAACTAATACTACTTGTTGATATTTAGTATCAAACATAGCACTAACTAATTTTACATAAAGTGCAACTGTCATGGCTGAAATGTGGATGATTTAAAGCTCACAGTTGTAGCTATATCAGTTTCTGTTGGAGCAAATCGTAATGCATCTATCAAAATATTGTATGTTTATCTTGATACTCAGGAGAGCAATAATAAAGCAAAATGCTGAAAACTCTTAATGGATGTTCAAGCTATTCTTACAATTAAATCATTCTCCTTACACTCCTAACGTTATGCAGGGGGAGAAATCCTACCTCAAGAGAAGCTGTATACTGTGTGTATTCATCTGTCTGTAAGTGTGTCTTTATGAAGTAAAGTACGCACAGTTACAGAAACCAAAGAACACAAGTGTAGTTCATGGTAGTAACAGTGGACTGGGATGTTGTGCTTTTACTCCTGAGTTTTAAGTTTTCAAAGGAAAGAAAAGCAAAAGAAAAGCTCTTTTAGTATTTTCCAACTTCCACAGATGGAAGCAATTTAATATTTTCAGTACTGGGGATTTCAAGCAGACAAAGTTGAGCCTGCACTCTGATGCAAAACTACTGTTTGTTGGTAATGGTAAACAGTGCTGTTTGGTAGCTACTTGAGCTTTTAGATCCAACACACAAGCAGCACACCTTAGTGGCATGGGACAAAGGGTGGGTTAATGCTTAGAATGTTTTCCAAATCAGATCTGGTTTTATACAGCAGCACTAGAGATCAGATCTGTATTGCTGAGTGCCTTTAAAACAGGCACTGACAAAATGCTGCTGCAGGTAAAGCTACCTACAAATCCATTCTGCTCAGAAGATAACACTGTGTTGTGCTTTGAGATGAGTCTCTGGTGACATAATATCCTGGCTGTGGGAGGGCAGTACAGAGCAGGCTGCAGCACTCCTGCCTGCACTGCTGGCCTCAAAATCTCAAAACCATGTGAAGTTTTGCATTTGAGTGTGTGAAGAGACAGTGTGAAAGGGCAGGAATTTGAGCTGGCCCTGTGCTAGAAAAAACATCCTGTCATGCTTGTACTATAAATTACCTCAGGTTATGGAGATTATATATAAATTGTATTCATTAATTAATTAGACACTAACACTTCATAGTTTCAGTTGGTTAAAAGGTTTTTCTTCTAGATATAGGAAGGAAGAATAACAAATGGGGGGGCCTGTGAGAATGAAAGGAAAATTAATCTGTTGAACACTGCTCAGGGATCTTTGTGGTACATCGTATGAATTGTGGTTGAGGTTATGAAACTGATAAATCATGGTCCTGGTGGATATGGAGTCAGTGATCACTGTTAGGACTATGTTATGTGTCGCTCAAAACTTACACAAAGGAGAGTATCAAAGCCTGATGTTATATTTTTCAAATGTGGGTGTTTGCTCATATTTTGCTGAGTAGCTTAAAAGTGCTGGATTTCACTGGAAAATCTGGAAGTATTGCTTCTGGGAGCTGAAAGTATCCAAGTGCTGAGATCTCAAAGGCTACCAGACAGATCTCACACCCAAGGGGTGGGCATGGGGACCAAGGAAGATTCTGAGCACTAAGAGAAAGGAAACCCAGAGGCCCAGTGTGATGGAAATTAAGCCCATAAGGGTTATTCAGCATACTAAGGCTATGTAAATAAACAGGACACTACTGATGGCCCTTACTGTAGCCAGTGCTGTGCCAGAAGGATTTCCCTACTGCAGGAGGAAAGCCAACCATTTGAAGTTGTTTGTAATGAACTGATACATTAACATGGGTCTATGCTTTCAAAACCCTAAGTATTTGTTATCTTCTCTGCTTCTGTTGTGATAATTTTAAAAATCCAACCTATTTATTGCTATGCATTAGTGAATGTTAACTCTGATAATATCCTGGCATGTCAGACGACCACCAATTCAAAGCCCAGACTTCTCAGCACATACACAAAAATATAGCTGAATTCCAATCAATATTAATGTTTTTTTTGGGGCAAATACTTTTGCTTTCATGGTTTCCTCTAACAGCATTAAGTTCTGTGGAGGCTTCGCTGTATAAGTCTAAAAACCTGCTGCAGTTACCATCCCTGTTACACTTTTCTATTGTCAAAAATAATATTGCTGTTGCAATTTCCAATGTCATTGAAAAATGTCCTTCATCCCAAAGAACACAATACTACACCACAAAGAGGAAAGCTTAGTGTCTGGCAATGTTCTTTCCTTTTGGTCTTTCTGATACATGTGTTCCCTTTACAGACTTTAATCCAATATTTATGAAGCAGCTGATGATTACTGCTTGATAGTAGCTTGATAGTAGCTTGATAAAGCACTCAAAAAGACACGTAAGCCAAATCATTAAAATTAAACACATGCTAAATCATTTTGCTGAAAAGTGGTTTTATGTGGAAAAATGGCCTTCAGCAGATGTGTGTAGTTCTCCATGGGTCAAATACTGCTCACAAATTAGGTTCTTTACCGTTCCTAGGAGAGGCATAGATGCAGATAAGAGGGCAAAGTTTGGTCTGTTTATAATGATGTGGGTAGTAACCAGCGCTATGCAAACACGTGGGCTGAGCTGTGCTGCTGCTAGGTACTCTTACCAGGGCACTCCGTAAATGGATTCCCTGGTAAGCACTGGAGTATTATACTTTTGGCAACATCTTCACTAGGGAGCGTAAATTGAAATACTCCATTTCATTGCCTGATAATTTGTTCCTATTTCCTGTTAGAAAAAGCAAGCTGAACATGTGTAAACTTTTCATTTAGGTCTTTTGGTAGGCAATGGAAATAACCATGGTTAAATCTCTAACAGTCCTAGTGGAAAACATTCATCAGCACATTGATCTGAACAAAGTTGGGCCGTTGGAAAGGAATGGAATTGTCCAGACAAAACGCAAGGGAATAAATCTGTAAGCTATTTGAGCACCTCAGAAGTGTTACACCAACTTATTTAAGCTGTCTTTATGTGGACTGGCAGAAGTTTTACTAGTTAACAATAAACTGGGGGGAAGGTTGAGGAAAAAAGGTAGCATGAAAAAGATTAATTTCATAGATGATCATTTTGACAAGGGAATGTTGGGAATGTCAAGAAGGGCTGTTGTTCACTGAAAGGCAGTGCTTGGGTTGAATTGTAACATGCTAGTTAGGCAATCAGCCAAGTAATAAATCATGTCAGTATCACATGCTTGGGGTCCTCAAAACACACTAAAATGGAAAGGTCTTGGAGAGCCTCCCACTTTCAAAATAAAGTACCTTGTATTTTCCTTAACATTTAATTGTTCAAAATACAAGGTCCATCATGGGACAATGGCTTAGGCCAACTGACTCCATCAAGGCAGTTGTTCATTTTTTATTTTGCTTATCTGCCAATTAAATACTTATTTTAAATATTTCATTTAATGCACATTCTGTGGGTTGCCCTAGCAAGAAGACGAATCAATCCCAGCTCCAAGTCCAAAGGAAAAAAAAAAAACAACACAGATCACTGGCTACCAAGAAGGAGAAAAACGACTGCTACTGCCAAACCCAGGACAACTCTGCAGGACACAAGTTCTAGGATAGACTGGCAGGAAAAGACAGGTTTGCCAAATAAAGTGATGACATCCTTTTAATTATGTTTTAATTATTAAATCACATTCTAAAGACAGTGAGATAATTGCCCTATCAATTTTTCATATCTCAGGCTGCTAAATTAGAGCACCAGGAGAATTCCAAGTTTCTGTTCCCTTTACCTGGCACCTGTACAAATTACGTCTCTCAGTTTGTAGAAAAACTAGGTCATAACAAGAAGGTTCACTGCAGGACTTCACAGTAGCCATGGGAGGAAGGAAGGCCAATGCTTGGAGAAAAAGCCTGGAATGTCCCAAGTTAATTAAACATAACAGTGAGAATCTGTTCAGATCATGGCGTTGATTCGAATCTCTCTGAATTTCAGGACATTCACAGTGGGACTAGAAACAGCCCTTGTAGAAAAATACAGCAACTAGCAGGAAAGCAAGGGCCACAGGGAGAGCTGAACTGATTCCTTGAGCTTTGCTGGCAATTTAGAGAGAGAAAGGTAATTTTCCTTCAAGATGCACCAAGCAGAAAATCAGCCAGTCCAAATGCAAGCAATTTTCAGCTCTCTCTGTAGATTAAATAATAATGGAAGTACTCAGCATTTGTTTCTAAAGAGTTTTCAATAGTTACATTGAACAAAGTACACTCTTTTAAAAAATACCAATATAAGTCAAACTTCTTCGAAGTGGCTGATTAACAAGAGTGCATGAGTTGTACTTGCCCACATCACACTTTGGGCTCTGCATGTTGGTTTGGGTGGTGCTGTAATAAGAAGTATTCTTCCTCTCCTCCAAAAAACCTAAGTGTGCCTTTGACATGAGTCCCCCATTAGTTGCTCTGTCTGCACCATTGATGTCTGTGAAATTGGTTCTTTCTAAAGCAGGTAAGATAATACACAAAAGATGCCATCACCTTGAGTATGTGCTAATCAGGTCAGAAAGAAATCTCAACATGCTTTCATTGCTTTCTCCTTAAAGATAATAAGCAAGAAGACAAAAGCACTAGACATTTTTTGGTGAAGATGGACAGAAGTCAGCAATAGGTTTATGAAGTATTGTTTGAAGCCCATGACTGAAGAAGCAAAATAGCTAAACAGGGTCAGGCTAAGAAAATTTGCTATAATATGGCTCATCATTAAAAAAAACTAGTACTCAATGGCGCTTTGCATTTTAAGAATGCAGAGAATGTTGCACTGTACCTCAGATACTACAGAAGCAAGAAGGAAAAGCAAAGATTCAGCTTTCTTTGATATTTATATGCACAAAATCCAGTTAAATCAGTGAAGATGAGTGTGCAAAGTACAACAACAAGGAATGTGTTCATTAGCACTCTTCAAACAATTTAAAATTACTTCTGAAACATGGAAAGGAGACTTTGGGATCTGGTAAATAATTCCTTTCCCTTCTTGCCCCTTGTCCTCAGACAAGTGTGCGTTTGTCAGAGGAATCCTATTGCTTGTCAAATTTGTTGCTAATTTTGCCAAAGGTGACCTCAGAATCTGGTTTCGGGAGCAGCATCCACTTCTTACATGTTAAACCACAACACCTTCTGTACAGCTGCTACTGCTGCATTAAAACATATCCTTCTGCTAAAATCAGATGGAAATTTCATGGCCAGCCTTCTACAAGATGTCTGAGCTCTGAGTGGCTTGCACTGTCTCACTATGCCAGGCTAAAACCCAGAACAGTGTAGTAAGCAGTAATAAATAGTGATAAGATATTTAAAGCAGCAATGAAACAGTACCATTTCTGTAAGGAATTCTTACTACCAGTTGTGAAAAGCTGCCATGTTCCTTCTAATTTACTAATTAGTGATCTGTAAGAGAGAACACCCCTTGCTAGATATTACCCTTTTGTCTGCAAAAAAAATCACAGCTATATCAGTCTAGAGCTCAGTATTGTACAACCATGTGACTGAGATCACATGTGTCAGGATGGTGGACAAGGAGCTGGAAATGCTCTTACCTCCATGTGAGTGTGAGAGTGGAGCTAGATGGAAAAGTGAGATGTGCTCATGGCTAAGCACATTTTGCTTATTTGCTTACTTGATGTCGTATTGTGTTAAAGGAATTTTACAGCTAAACCATAATTGAGATTAAAAAAAAAAAAAGATACTGATTAACACACAGTCTTTACAACTCCGAATTATATTATATTCTAGGAGGATTTTTATAGTGTATTAACTCCAGGAGCATTCACAATATACTTGCCACAGTCTTATCTCCCAGGACAAAACCATCCTTGGCCTAAAGGGCAAACAGTCTTTTTTTAGGCCTGTTTTGTTTCTTTGTACCACTGTTTCATTCAACAGAATAACTTCACCGACATAAATTAAGTTATTCTGCATTCAGACGAGCTTTACCTTCCCCCACTTTGGAAGAATTCAGAAATAAAAGAAAGACTCATGGTTCAGCAATCTGCAAACAGGAGAAGTTACAGTCAAGGAAATTTAGTACCTACAAAATGTCCCTGCATTCAACCAGTTTTCTCTTTTCAAAGAGTTTTATTCCTTTCCTTTAGGGAACCAGAGGAATGACAGGCAATTTCTACGCATTTAACCAACTGCAATCCATTAAGAAGACCACTGTAACTCTCCCATGGTTACCAGCAGTATTAGTTTCCCTAATTAGTTGCAGAGGTGCCCGTGCTAATGTGGTAGTACAATACATTACTGCTTAGATGTAGGTTGATTTTAAGGATAGAATCTGAAATGGGTTGTGGTTTTTAGAGGGAGCAGCTATTAAGCCACTAGCCTGCTGAAAACACGAGGCACTACTGGTAGGTACACTAGTTATCTGCAAAATCTGATACCTTACATCCCCAGTGAAGACGATACTATGGTAAGTAGCAACCAGTGGGTTTCTCTTTGCAAAATGGGGACGTTTTACTGGGTTTTCGTATATATCACACCCACAGTATCTCCCTTTAAGTAATGAATTTCACCTTCTGCTTTGAGTTAGAACATCAGAAAACACATTTTAAAGACATCACATCTTGTTTTCAGAAACTCATAGTTACGCTTTTCACCCATTTTCACTCCCCTGCTGATGTTCTAAAAGATAAGGTATGAAATCTTTCCTATTGTCACAGTTCTATACTCAGAAATGTATTTTTAAGTGTTCCATTGATCACCATTTCCTGTTGAAGGAGGTAATGTCTACTTGCACCATTTGCATTCAAAACAAGCAGAGCTACAAGGAGAGAGGGATTTATTCACACACACCATTACTTCAGCCAAATGCTATTTCAGAATTTGCTCTAATTTGTGGTATTTAGATTGAAATTACCACCCACCCCAAAAAAAATTCATAAGCCCTTAGGATGTGGAAATTTCCTGAATTTCCATGAAAAGTTAGAGGAAAAAGAGGATCCGTATTTAGGGAGAGGAGTTCAATTTTACAGTGTCTTTTTTGACTTCTGTTGCAGATCATACTCAAAGACAATATTTACCCAGTGCCTGTGGATCAGATAAGTATGGGGAATGATGGATATACAAATATTAAATGTGCACAACTACAAAAAAAACCCCACAACCCTCACATGAAAATTTGGCAACTGAATGCTTGAATTAATATTAGCATATTCAAATCAGGGCTTTTGTGAGCAAGCCTGCTATCTTCAGCTTCTGCTTCACAAAGAATAACAAAAGTGGGTATTTTCTTAGAGCAGAGGAAGGCATTTTGAATAACATTATGAAATTGAAAGGCATGTTTCCTAAACAAACACACCAGCATGGCAAGTGGTGGTCTTTCCTTCACCCAGTATCCTTTACTACTTATAAGTATTAATGTTGCTGCAGGAGATAAAGGTATCTAGAAGGCACTTCATAATATCAGCTCTACTCAGACACCCCTATTGACAGACGTTTCTAATATAGATAAGAAAGATGGAGCGGATATTAAAGCAGCACTTTGCCCCATCTATTCTTTGTTGTCCTAGAAGAGATTTACCTCGAGCACTTTCTCCATGTCGTGGAACTGGGGTCAGTTATTGCAGATGCCACCGTAGTCTGCCTGAGAGGAAAGGGCATAGGTAGGTGTGTGTTAGTGCTCCCCATCAGGGAGAGATCTTTTACTGTGCATAAATTGGGGGTGCATGCCAGTGCAGGGGACAACTGGAGAAAAGAGGGAAGAACAGAATTAATCATGGCTCAATACATAAATACAGGAAAATTTTATATGGCTGAAATTTTGTGGTTTCATTTATATACAGGCTGATCCTTGCTTTCAGGTATGCAATGTTTAAAAGAAATATATTGCAGGCAAGGGTGGGAAATCTTTCAAAGTTTTTAGCGGTTTTCTGTGGCATCACACTATTGGTAAATGATAACCTAAGCCCTCATGTAACACACTTAAACCTGTGAGCAAAAGCTTGCATTTCGTCTCGCTGTAGTATGTATTTAGCTCCAGAATCCCCAGTGACTCGGATCCCCGAGGCTAGAGCCAGGTTAGTTTGTTTTCCTGTCTGGCCATTAGATGGCAGACAACTGAACGGCCATCTCAGTGCATTGTGCCCTTGGGTTCATGAAATAAGCAGGAAGACGCTGCCTCTCTAAATTAGCTGACTGGTCATACGCCAGCAGTAAAGCACACAGCACCCCAAAGGCCTTCAAAGTCTCTTTCTTTTTTTTTGCTTCCAAATCATGCATTGCAGCAACTCAAACCCTGTAACATACACGTAACAGCCATTCCTTCCTTTTTCCTGGCAGTCAGTTGCTCTCAACTTTAAGCAGAAAGCATCATCCTAGGTTCCATCCCCTGCCATTTCAGAATTAATCTCTGCAATGAAGTAATTGGCCTCATCTGAATTACTACTTATTTCCCCGTGGCAGGATTTCTTAACAGTATGAGAAGATGCCTGATGTTGCTCTCCTACTAAAGAGCTGTTTAAGCTATGGAGTATAACTGCACACTCAGCCTCCTTTTTTAATCAGCACTGCACTATTTTCAAGAGGATTTATCTACCTGTTTTTCAGAAGTCAGTGATAGAATCTACACTCACCTGGTGACATTGGAGACCATTTGCAATGCACAAAACTAAATGTAAGCATGGAAACACACCTTACAAATGCAATCCATTTCTGTTCTTCAGATATGATCATATGAAAACCTGTTTCTTGGTGTAATTGCATTGTTAGTCTTTGAAGAATGACACAAGATTAAGGGAAAAGCGCTGCCCTCTGTCACAGCAACAATCGGAAATTTCCATCTACCAAAACTCGAATGAGGTGTGACTGGTAGCGTGACTTCCTCACTGGTGACACAGCTGTGATCATATGCATCAACAGCACAAAAAGCCTTCCCAATGTAAGCTGTGAAAATCGTGGTTTATATGCATCTGGATTACCTGCGGCCTCTGACCTATATAAATGGCATCCAATCAAACCAAAATGCCCCACTCTTGCCCACTTCGTTCTTGCACAACTTTTCACTGAGAGCTTCTAAATGGAAGTCCTGCGTACATGAAAGGTGCTCTAAGACAAGTCAGAATCAGGTTTGTGCATGCTTTTTCAGGAGTCCAACTCCACGATGTGTTTGAATACTGTTAGTATAAAGCACAGGCAAGTGTAAGTTAATGGGATACAATTAGAGTGGGGATAATGTACATACTATACTCAGTATATTCCTGTGCGTCAGCACTGAAAGCAACACCAGCATTAGCAGATGCAGTCAGGATAAAGTGTCTACAAGAGAAAATTTATAAAAGACGTAGGAGGCATTGTAAAAGTCAGTGATTTACAGAATGACAAAAATTATTATCAACAGACATCAACATAATCTTTTAGTCTTCCATGAGCTGTATCCCACCCAACAATAAGCTTTCAAACCATCTTCTTAAAAAGTCCAGGACCCTTGCAATCCTCCTAAATTCAGAAAAATAAATGAATGTTTATGTGCTGTTACCTGAAGCACGGAGGGGCATGCTTCAAGTAACAAAAAAGGCATAAAACCTGTAACTTTAAAATTGCAAGAGGAGAACCTCATCATAATACTTTGTAAAAAGCTCTTTCTCCAGTTGTGCTTCTGCAATCTATTTTCTCCTAACTCTATTATTTCAAAAGGTGCTGGACTGTAGATAGCGATGTTGGTTCACCCTGTCCAGGCCAAACTCTGCATATTGCAAGCCTTCCATCTAAAGCCCTAGTATGTCATGAGAAACTGAAAAAGGCCCAAGTATGTCAAGAAGTAAGTAAGTGATGGGTAGATACCATACGGCCCTACAATGAACTGTGAATGCTCATCTTGCCTTCCTTCACCCAGTGCACCAATTGACTGTCAATTGATTTGCAGACGTCTCTCACTATGTTCTTGCTTTTTTTCCCCACGTGATCTCAGTTCTGGAGCACAGCTGAAATATTTAGAGAACAGACACTGCTCTTGACTCAACACTGCAAGGGTCTGGAAGTGAGATCAACCAGCTCAGACCTTGTCCCTCACTCAACACTGTATGACGCATTGAATCATCCTTGCCCACTTGCGCACCCACTTAACTGATGAGGTGGGGATTCAGTCTCCAAGATTATTTGTGCATATTAAGTTCAAGGGCTGTGCGCTGCATTATTTTGATCAGAAATGAATCCTTTGGCATGGTGAGATTTGAAAATGTACCCAAGAAATGGAGACCACAGATGCTAGTGCTTCGTAATGTGCTACAAGACATTTCAGAACCTGTCTACGGTTCAAAGCTTCTTGCACCCTGTTCTCCAAATCAGGCAGAAGGTGCACCATGGATGGGCTTTACACACACTGCTGCCAGCCTCTGGATGCACACTTATATGTTTGCCATTATGGCATCAGTCACTTAAATGTGGAGCTTGTTTTAAAATTCTCCTTGTGGGTAATGAATAACACTATTTTATTTCATTAATAATGTTAGGAGATTAGGAAGTATTTTACAGACTGTATAGCACATATTCTGCAAATAATTTTAACAAATACTATATCAGAGTAAGTATGTTTGCTACACAATAGATATCATCTACTTATGCTATCCTTCAATATAAATATGTATCCCACATGTGGGAGATTGTCAGTAGTATAGCACAGAAGAACTTTTAGTGAGTGGTCTCATAATATATTACTCACTGCACAAGGGGCTTGAAGACCAGAGTTCCCATTACTATGGTATAAAACCAGTTTACTCACAGTACAAACTGGGAGTACAAAAACACAACCAACCATAGCTAGGTACACTTTAAGTTGCCCTAGAGAAGTGCAACAATACAAATGACTGTTCAGTGCAGAATGACTAAACACATCATAGATGTGATCATTTACATCACACTTTGCTGTGTGTTTTATGTCCTCAGGACTCCTGTATCCCAGATTTCCAGACCAAACTCTTGCACTGTGATACCACTGCCTCACTAGACCCCTAGTTCTTCCCTTGGACTGCAGGCTTAGATTAATTTTTAATACATCTTCATTTAGCATCACTTGAAATTTAAAGTTGAAATACACATTGCATATGTGCTGAATTGTACATGCTAATGCTAGTTCAGGGCTGTACTATACTGAAGACTCTATATGAGCCAGTATTACAGTTTTCTGAAGTGTCTATATTACTTTAAAGCCCAAGTGTTTGAATCACTTCTGGCCTTTTTCTCTGAGGTTTTGAAAGTGTGACCAAATCTTGAACTAACAGTTTTATAGGCAAAAATATTCCTAATTTAATTCTGTATCTTCAACTGAGCCCAGTTAGATGCCTTAAAACTTTTCAACAGCATTAGTATGCACGTGCATATCTTATCACTACTGTTACAAAACTGCTTTTCTAGTGACTCAAAAGATCTCAGCTGGATATTCATGTATAATTATTTTCACATAGTCATCTTCTGCCTGGGAGAATTTACACTGTCCTGTCACTGGAAATAATTGCTGTAAATTATGTTTGGCTGATGCTTTACACATGAAATGAACAAATACTCAAAGGTCACATAATGGATAGGTCCACTTAAAATCTTTTAAAAGCCTTCTTAATTCTAGGCTACATATGGCTGATTTAACAACATTTTGATGATGGAGTGGGGGAGTCCCTGAAGGTCCACCAAGAAAAATACACCCTCCTATTGCAGAGCATATTTCTATCCATGCATCTGAATTATTAAATCAGCTATCACTGTTCTAGTGTAAATGTTCACAACTTCTCTTTCTACACCATCCATCCTGGTGGATGTATTTCCTCTTTCTCAGACATTGGCTGCGTTGTCTACTTCATTTCTATCCTTATGATTTGAATGGTTCCTCTCATTAATACATTCAATTTTCCTTGCTACATCATTTTGGTGCATTTAGTTCAGATTTTCCTTTCTGACTATTTTAGAGATTTGGCTTTGGCTATTTACAGGTTTGACTACATAGCAGGACGTGAGAAAAGGAAAAATGAAGAAAAAATATTCCAAACAGGATAACACAGTAAAAATAGAACAGGCAATTGTCAGTACATCCACTAAGTCCTTTTCGACAAATTCCTTTAAAACAGACCTGAAAAAAAAACACCACTCTTATCCATTAAGTATCGAACTTCTGAGATCAGCTCACCCCAGCAGGAACAGCCACTGTCTCTGACCCAGGGAGTCTACATGCACACACTTCTTTCTGTTCCATTAAGATGGATCCAAAGAGCAGGACATTCCCAGGTCCCCTGACACATAGGAATTAATACTGGATTTTTTTTCCCAGTGCTCTCTTGCACATTGTCCTTGCTGCCTTGTAACACAAGCTCAATCTACCCAGCCCTGTAAATGCAAACCAGAACCAGAGCAGTGGTACCAAGGGCTGTGCAGATGCAGTCAAAGGTGAAATATCCTCCAGGTCATGCCATTGATGTGCATGGGAAAAATGTGGTTAAATGCCTCTGAGCATCTGGCTGGGTGTCTGGTTCTCTCCTGCTTCTTTCCAATGGACCAACGTTTTCCAAGGCCAGATTGGATGGGGCTTGGAGCAACCTGCTCTAGTGGAAGGTGCCCCTGCCCATGGCAGGAGGTTGAACCTGGATGAGCTTTAATCTCTTCCAGTCTAAACCAGTCACTGATCAGTATTTTCACTCCTCAAGCGCTGAGGATAACTAACAGATTATCATCTTCCTTAACACTGTGCAGACTTCTGAATCTCAGATTCACAACAAAATGAAGGTACCTCTTGAAGAGTAATCATCTGTGTGATTACAGTGTTTTTATGTAGGATGTACATTATGCAAAGCCAGGCATACTGAGGGTGGCTGACCAGACTTTAAATGCTGTGGGAAAACACTGTGCTTTAACTGTAACAGTTGTGACTTCCTCCTGCTCTGCAGTTGCCCAAGACACCCTTGCTGACCATCTTCTCATGAAACTCAAGGAAAGTTTGGTGTCTGACTTCATCAGGAGCTGCCTCAGGCCTTAACGGCTTGAAAAAAAGGCTTTTAACTGCGTGCTTTTTCCTTAGCTTAAAATTACAAAAGCATCTCAAACACCCAGGAATTTTTATTTTTAACTACTTTTAAAAAATAAAAAGGAACTTGGAGGAATATTAATTAGCCTTAAATCTAATTAATTAGAAGACTTGCAAGGCAATTTCAGCTTGGTACGGCTTGAAATAGATGCTCTATAAACTCAGGAGAAATGAAGTTTCTGAAGCAAACAACAGATAGTTTAAACTTACCACTGTTGTTGCAGTAACAAACAAGAAAGACACAAACTCTTATTTTGCTTCGTTAATTGATATTACTCTGATAACTCTTTCCATGACCACCATCTGTGCACTTTTCCATGGCTTTGGCTTCTGGAAGCCTTCAAGGCAAGAAAATCATCTCACTTTGAAAGAGGTAGAGCCCACCCAAAATTCTCTTGAGAAATCACTATGCCTTTAAAAAAAACAAGCACTTTTGTTGTCATACCAATCATCATGCCTTTGGATCATCTCAATGAGTAATAGCACCTATTATGACTTTTAAACTTGACAGATGCCAGCTAAGCATCTTATTGAGAAGATAATCATGTGTAACTTATGCTGCAACTGAGTAAATTGCAGTAAACAAATAGCAAAAGTCACTGTCAGTAAACAGAGCAGACGACAACTCTAAAACAAGGTCTGTGGTTTCCAAACTGGCTGCATTTCATTTTAATCCTTCAGAAGAAGTAGCACAGAATAGACCTTTGTTAGTGTGTCTCATACTTGTTCTTATGGATCATTAATTATAGTTCTAAAACCAAAATATAATTCTTAATAGAATTGGCTGAATAATTCATAACAGTTACACTTGTCTGCGAGTGTTGTCTGCAAGTAGATCATGATCATCTTAGCTGTACTCATTATTTTAAATTATTTGCCAAATACCTCCTGCAGATCATTCTTGATCTGTAGTTATTTGGGAGCTGCTAGTTGCAAATATTTGAGATTTAAATGCTGGGCATTCACAGCTTGATATTTGGTCAAGACCATACATCTACTCATTTGTTTGTGTATGCAATTACCATGCTTGCAGAATCACTCAGGCAAGCTCATGTAAATAGCAACCTGAATTAATAAGCCTTAGTGCCATGAAGCTTCAGCACTGACCAGTAAGTGTATCCATCAGGCACAAGCCATATCGTCTCCTGGGGTTAAGATCCTTCTGCTCCACGGATATGCAAAAAAAAAGCGAAGATCTTCTTGCCTAGGGAAGTGTCACATAGCAGAGACAGATGGCAGGACAATACAGAAACAGCATCACAAAGCTCAGCATGCAGGGACAATCAGTTTGGGAACAAATTTCCAGAGATGAGAAAAGGAGGTGAACTCAAATGACTGAATCCCACCTTTTCATGCATGAGGCAGAAAACTAAACAACTGAAATGGAGACAAACTGTCAGCTGAAATGCCAGTATGAAATCCTCAGCTCATACAGCCAACTTGGCAAAAGCAGGTTTGTTCCAGATGTGGATCATTCAAAGACTGTTTATGCAGACAACATCCAAATATTGAACGAGTTTTAAGTATTTAGTGAGCCAAAATCTGATAGGAGAAGCTCCACTATAAACCCATCTCCCACCACTGAAGCCACCGGCATTACCCTATATTTACTACAGCATGAAGGAGATGAACATGTTTCTGGGTGAGAACTTCTGCTCTGTGATGATCTTTAAGAAACCAGAATTCCTTAAACATATTTCTCAGAATTACTACTATTAAAATTGTGATCAATCTGTCACATGTATTTGGGAGCAAACATCCCATTCTGCTCTAGTTCAGTACTAAGCCTGCTCTCAGTGCAGCATTAGGAGCAAAGGTTCTTACTGCTCTAAGTCCCTGAAGCCAAGGTCTCAGAAGTATAACCTGAGCCATATATAAGTACAGGGCTGAAATCACCACAGAAATGTCCTCTATTTCTTCTGCCCAGAGAGAAGATGGAAAGGAAGGTGGTAACAGGAGCCTAAAAAGCAAAAAGCAGTAGTGAAAGAAACAGATTCCCATGGTAGAAAAAGGAGGCCAAATTGTCTTGACATGACTCTGAACGTAGACAGCTGTACTTTAGTGGGATCAATACACCCAGATAACCAGTGTAGCTGATGTCTTTCGCTAAATGGACCAGCAAGCTCTTTGAAATAAGGCACAATTATTTCTAGCATTGTTACCATTAAAAGAAACATTCCCTGTACATGAAGTCAGACATTTACACGTTTTGTAAGGGAAGATCCAAATCATCATTTTACATGTATTAACAAGACCTTAGATTAAACACAGAATGAGTCCCCACGTTGATCTGTACAGATATTTTTTTATTGTTTTATTAGGTACAGAATACTAAATGGGCTGTCATCCCTGTAACTGCTTGTGCATCATTTGCCAGATGTTGTTTGTGTGTCCACGGCAATGCAGTGATATTAAAATGTATGAAACTGTTTATTTTTGCCGGCTGCTCAGCAGTACCACAGCCTCCACTGAGCATCCTGGCCTGATGCAGGCTTACCGCAAGATATAGTTAAGCGAATATTAACTGCAGATCTGACTTCTTCATTGACCTACAGAACATGTCAATTAGTGGCTTAATATTACTCAGGCATTCATTAAAGCTTGAATTGGGAAGAATTTCATCTGCTTGATTCTTGCTGTTGAAGAGTGTCCAGGGAGAGTATTTACAGTTGGTGGGTTGTGACCATCTACTTTTGGAAGAGAACCACAGATTTTTATTTTTTTTTTGCAGTAAACAGTATGTTACCCTGGTGTTTGCACTGAGTCAAAATATAGTGATATTTACCTATTATTAGAGTTACTCAGTGGCCAAGTTTTACTGTGATCTTAAAGAGGTGCTACTTCTGTTAGCCCCTGCCTTATTTAATGTATTACATTTTGACAACTTCTGGCTCTGTGGTATCACGATCTGTTGTCCACCCCATTATGTGTTGGTCTATTAACACCACTTAGGTAAGAAAACTACGCTGAGTGGTAGTTGGGTAATAATAGTCAATAATTATGTTTCCTTTTAATAATTTAAATAGGAAACATTTTGTTCTCTGATATTATTAAAATGTTATGTGTTCACATTGATTCAGTTTTGTCCATCAACAGTCACTTCCATTTGTATTTCCATACCACGTCAGAGAGATGCCCCAACACTCCTGATGTGATACATGGCCACTGATTCAAATATGTCAGGAGCTTGAGGGAGTTCTCATCAGGGATTAGCCCAGACACTAGCTGCAACAGTTATAAATCATCTTGATAGGGGAAGCCTGGAAAGTGTATTTAGGAGTATGCAAAGTGAATCAGACTGGGCCAAATGCATCCCATCTGCTCCTAAGTACCAGCCCTCATCTCCATATCCACTGTGGCTGCTCAGCTCCTCCAGCTTTGCCAATCTGGACCCTGATGCTTCTCTCTCTTGCCAGGCAGGCATTAAGTATTGATTTTCAGAGTACATCTTAAGAAATGCCTGTACTGTTATGTGCCCAGTCGCTGTGAATGCACACAGCTAATTAACTTCCTCGTAGATCTAACGTGTAGCTGCTCTAGTTTGTATGAACAAATGGTCTCATCCAATGTTTTTGTGTGCTGACCCTGTTCAAGCTCACAACTCCAGCACAGGGACCTCATGCTTTTGGTCTCTTGCAAAGAAAGAACAGAAACAGAAGGTGAAGAAAGATCCTCTATTGAACTCAATAGAGCTATGATGATTTATACCCCCTGCAAATCAGCTCCTTAATCTACAAAAGCAGGCTGTCAAAGGGAGGCCTGGGCAGCTGGAATGCATACAGCTGTGTAACAGCCACTCTGATTCATTTTTGCTCAAGCATCATTTGCAAAAGCAGCTGGCAACAGCTCCAGTTCTCACCCCAGTATTGATCATGGTGGTTGCTGATGGATGAAGCAGAACACAAGTTAATTATCAGATTCCGGGTTAAGTTTGCGTGACTGGCGGTTAGAGGAAACTTTATCTTGATGTGTAAACTCAAGGAATATTTTAAGGAAGAGAGATGAAGGAAAGTAAACACAGATCTCAAAGACTGCAGCCAGCGGGTTTGCCTTCTTACACATGCAGCCCACAGTCTGCAACCTGCAAACAGCTTTAACTCCACAGTTACAACCAGCATATGGAAAAAGATACTAAAAAAAAGCAACCGTATTGATGATATATATTCCTCTGGCTAACTGTTATCAAGGACAGAGGGGCTTATCTTCAGGTGATTTGTTCATGGCACTACCTTTACAGAACATAAAAAGTATGAAATAGCTATCATGATAGCACACAAATATCTGGGCATTGTCCCCTCTTTCTAATGGGTGACCAAATACAGGTAACAGTGGGTAAGGAAAATTAATGTCTCAAGAAGGAATTAATAAGGCACTTTCACAAGGTGAGGAAATGACTGGGGGTCCTTTCAGTTATATACACCCCACCTAAAGGCCTGTGTCTCCCGTATGTTATGGATTGAGGTTGCTGTGCCATGAGCACTGATGACTTCACCTATGAGAACACAAAGGGTCTTTAGTACCAAAGGTCAGAACAGCGCAGCCCAGCCCAGCGGGGCAATAATGATCTGTAACTGTTCTATTGCCTTTCCCATTTTTATGAGAAAGGTATGACCATTTGCCCCTAAGATTTAACCTAGGTTTTCCTTCCTCAATTCAATTCCAATACCATCCCCTCCAAGATGGTATAGCTTAATAACGATAACACTTCAGGGAAGTAAGATGCAAATCCAAACTTCACAGGTAAAAGAGGTACACAAACACAAGCTCCACCAGCCCGACTATGGCATAGGCACCAGGCTACAGTAAGAGGAGGGGGCTATTGCCATGATGCCTGCAAGCTTTGAAAGAAGCAACATTTATCATTGTGTTTTGGGATGAGGCTAATCAAATCAGGGTGATACACGTTCCCTAAGAAAGTTGCCCAGATCAGGCCTCTGTGTGACATAGAGAGGCTGGAAATCTGGACCAGATGCTCAGTTTCATCAACACATTGTGATGTCTTGGAATATCAAAGATCTTGGATGGCATTTTTGTGTCTTGTGGGGGACTTTATACAGAAAATTAGTTAATTTGAGTGTTAAGAGAGCTAATTTCTGAGTCACAGAGTTAATTTCAGCGCAAAGGTTGACAAAATACACAGGATGTACTAAAAGGGTATGAAATACACAGGCTGACAATTTTAGCCTGAACCATTCCTGTCTGGTGGAGCTGAGAGTGGGACTAGCTCCATTAATTCATCCTTTCCTTCTGCACTTCAAAGGAGGGAGAGTGTATCTAGATACCCTTGCCATCCCACAGCCCAACTCTGCACCTTCTGTTACCCCCCCCTTCAGTGAAACCCTTCTTGGCCACAGAGCACATACCACAAAGCAATCCTATCCAGCCTGCACAGAAGGGATTGTAACAACGACCTGTCCTCAGGCTGGAACACAAAAGGTTTCTCCTGAGCCCACAGCCCTGCTCCCACCAATAATCCCCTCCTCCATAATTTAATAAGCTTCCTGGTAGCGAGGTTCACCCTCCCCCAGCACACTATTCCCTTTCCCATTCCCCAGACAAGCTGACAGCCACAAAGAACTATTCCCCAGTGCATTGTTAAAGGCCCAATACCCCAAGCCAAAGATAGGCTCAGCTAACATTAAAGTCTTTTCCCTTGTGAGCAATCTGAGCTGAGATTAAGAAATGAGCCCACACTGTCAACCTTAACCCTGATATGAGGCTGGTAACTAGGGCAACAGCACCTGACAAATAACCTGTGCCATGGTATTCTGTCTTTTTCCACTGCAACACAAATTATGCTAGGTAAGTGGATGAGTAAATATAAAACAAACATTGCCCACTCCTCTGGCTTATATTTTATACCTGGAGTTTACTGACAGCCATGAGTAGTTATTTATTAATGATGACATTAGTGCAAAAAGATCATCTTTTTCACTCTCTGCATGGCATGCACCAGATGATAGTGTGCTCCATTCTTGTTCATACTCCAGTGTAATTATTTACAGAAGGTAGCACAAAATAATCTTCCCAATATTAGACTCAAGCTGCTTGTCTGGTTTAGCTTGATCTTTATTTATAGACACTGAGCTTTTTGTATGCAGAGCAGGACATAGTGACCTACTCTGGCTCAGTTATATAATAGTTTCAAAGCAGACTTAGCATAAATTGACCCTAATCTGATCTTGAATTGTAACACATTATAATTCCAAAAATAAATCAGGATTTATCTGACTCCATGCAATTATTTTCAGAATTGGAAATGACCGAAGACTGATAAATCTAGATCTTACTTAGTAACCCCTTAAACTTTTTTAAAAGTCCCTCATAAACTGTGAATATTACAATAATTGACTAATATGTTATCATACCACACAGCTCAGGTAATACACTTAGCTCAACTTTAGAGTCAGTTTCCAAATACAAATACTATATTCACAGAAAGCAAATTTAAAGACAGGATTTCCATGTGGTTTTGGCAGCATACCCTTAAAATTCACCTAGCTAAATGTTGAAGGAGATGGAAACCTGTCACGCATTTAAGCACTCAGGTAGCACCCTTTCCCCATCAGTATTTGAGGATGCAAATTTACAACTCCATCCTTCAGACTCCTTGGCACTTGGTTCTGGACAAAAATACCTCTTTGGACACTGGCAGGATGTTATCACATGGAGACACAGCATCTGATCTTGCTGTGATACCTGCAGAGAGTTCCAAAACAGAGTTCCTTACAGCCTTCCAAAGCATTACCTAACTTGTATTTTTCCTGATACAGATTCAGGGTCGGGTTTGCTTATTCAGATGGAGTTTCAAGGACAATGTACAGGGAAGGAAAAGGTCTTATTTTTCTCCTTCTGTTTTTTTCCATTCCCTTTGTGTCCTCCATGTATGTCTCTTAATTTGCAGAGGAGATGGAGGAAGAGATCCCATGAGGCTATAGGTAAGAGGAAGACAGCTTCTCCCACAGGAAGCCTCAGCCATGCTGCCAGCACCAGCTTTGTCTCTGCAGCTGCTCCCCTCCCTCTATCACAACCTTAAAGCCATGCCCAAATCCCACTCCATGCACCAGATATGAGTTATTTCATAGAATCATAGAATGGTTTGGTTTGGAAGGGACCTGAAAGATCATCCAGTTCCAACACCCTGCCACGGGCAAGGGCAATATTTAACACCTGCTATTAATATGTTAATATTTAACATCTCCTACTTTGACCTTCCCATGCCACACAAAAGCTCTGGCATCACGATGACGGTCTTATCTTCACCCCTGACTCAAAAGAAACTCAGGTTTGGGGGTAAATCCTTGCTGCATTTGTCTGTTTCTACATGTAGAAACTTGGAGCAAAATAGATAGAAGAAAGGCTGCAGGACGAAATTTTAAAAAAAAATTAAGTTTTGCTGCATCAGTTACATTCGCATTAATGTGTTTTAATAGGCACCAGTATTTCACTTGTTCTTCAGAAATTATCTTTCTAAAGACACTTGTGTTTGCAAGTAGACATTATTTTTGGCACACTATACGCACCGTGAATGGAAGGCTCTATCGTATGCTACTTTATTTGGGACTTAATAAGGGGTGACAGGAGTGAATTGCTCTAATTCCAGAAGAGACTGGATTACAGATTTTGTCATGAAGGTAAATAAAAAGTGAAAATGGTGAGTACTTCTGAGATTTAAAAAAATAAAAATTAGAGCTTCCTTTAACTGAAAAAAAAACTTCGCTCTGAATACCGTTATTCTTTACCCGTAATACAAAATGCCTAATTGAACGTGTACTAATGAGCTTAAAATAGTTCATCTTGCCATTGATTTTCATTTTTATTTACTCTCACCATCTTGCACTTTAATTAAGAGCTGAAGAAATTGTAAGGAAAAAAAGAATCAATCCCAAAATATACCTTCTAACAGATTTTTCAAATTATACAGGAACAATACAAAGATAAATCAAAGTGAGAGGCAAAAAAATGTATACATGTGTGAATCCTCTGTAATAATTCTGTGTTGATAGCATCTTTATTTTCAGAATAGTTAAGGAGCAATTACTACTCAAAGGCAGGTAACCAGGTTGTGAGAATATGGCAAGACACTCTGAAGTAAGGAAAAGCAGATTACTGTTACAGGCATTTACCAAGAAAACACAAAGACCAGTCAAGCAAAAACCTATACAAATGGTAATAAACTTCAAAGCCCACCAAAATAAGTCAGATAATCACAGACTGCAGGACTGTATCATGCACGAATGAAACTTTCCAGAGGCACAATTACTGAAGAAGTTTGAAATAGCACCTTTTAAAAGTCAGGTTTTAAGGCTATCTAAAACTGAACCCCTATCAAGTACTTACAGCTCTGCTGTGATAAATTTTCTGATATAGATAGTTGGGGAGTTTCTGCACAGACCTTCCAGCTGCACAATAAAATGAAGGCTCCAAGATTAGCCATGTGCCAAGAACATCTGTACCCAACCCAAGCTGATGTGGTATCATGTAGACTCTCAGATATTGTGATGTCCTGAAGAGGTATTCTTGACTTAAAATACACTTTTATTTCAAAATCAAAATTCAGGAGGCAAAAGCTGTCTCTCTTTTCTTTCCTGATTGTAAGATTTGAAGTCACGGCTTAAAGACAAGCCATCTACAGTCAAGAAAACAGCACCTCTGAAGAAACCACAAAGGCCTTAATACACCAAGCATTTAAAAACTTGTCTTTAATGATACCACCTGAGTGGTTTCTTTGTGGAAGCCCACATATAATTGGCAAGTCAGTTCCACAAATGCTCTGCATATAGCATTTTGTCTAGTCTTGGTAACGATGCCTGTATTATAAACATCCTTGGGACATAGCCTAGCTCCCACCTCATAGCTTTCCATGCCATTCAGAAAAAGTGCACTAGGAGCTTTTGCTTGATTAGATCCCAGGGTACTGCTATAACTCAAACATTTATTGAAGAAATACATCTGAAATCAATGAGACTACATTGTACCTACCCCCCATAGTCTTGCAGTCTTCAGACAATATGCCTAGACTTGCCTTCCTAAAATAGTTACATCGGTCATTAAAAGAAAACACAAGAGAAAGAGAATCCACAAGACAGCTGAACCAGGTAGCGAAGCAACCACCAAGTCCAAGGGAAATCTCTTCATTTTAATTATAAACACACTCTGAACCTCCACTCAGTACAGTTTAGAACTCTTGGGAGGGTTCAGTTCACAGCCTGACCCTTTCCTGCTCTGTGCAAAGGTAAACTGGCTTACAGGCTGGAGGTGAGCAGCAGCCATGGCTTCCTCACTTACCTCATGCTGCAGGAGGGCAGGGATTAGCTACTGGAGCAACAAGGTTAAATCCCTGCTTTCTCTACTTGCTCTATGGCTCACTCTGAACAGTCTAGGTCCAGTGTGCAGGGTGAGGGATATCCATCCAGATATTGATCCCACCACTACTCCCCATCGGAGAAGGAATTTTCACCTAAGCCATCCTACCCACAAGTTCCTCTGTCCTTACCTTTAAGAGAACAAGATTAAATTGTTCCCCTAAAAGTAACATACCTTTATGTATGTAAATACAACTGTGTATGTAAAAACCTCTATGTGTGTAAACCTACCTTTATGTATATAAAGGTAACGCACACTTGAGATGTCTTGTTCCAGTCTGCCAACGTAGCTTTACAGTTCCCTGTCTTCTCCTTCCCAGCACATCAGCTTCCTAAAGGACTCATCTTCCTCTATACCTACTCAGTAACAAGAGGATTTGTACTGCAGGTCATCACTAACTACCCCAATTACTTAAACAGCAGCTGACAATCAGGTTAGGTGGAAAAAAAATTATCAAGGAACCAACAACTTTTCTATAAAACTGTATAACAAATGAAAGGATGCCAAAATATTGACTGACAAGTGATCCTCTACTGTGTATTTTTAGTTTACCTTTCACCTGATCTCAAATTTGTTGATGAAGAGAGAAGTGCAAACATAATGCTTTTGAAACAACACTATCATTTCAAGACTTACAATTCTTTAAAAGACATTTACTTTTCACTACTGATACCAATCAGCCTATAAATAGCACTGAGAGGAAAAAAAAATCTTTTCTCCACAGAATTCTCACTAGAAAGGTGCCTTCAATTCATCATTTTCACTTGAAAATTACAACATAATCTCTTTCTAAATTATAACTACTCATACTTTTTCTATAAACTTCCCTTTCCCTTGCCAGGTCTCTGTGCCAAAACTATGCAGAAAATCAGGGCTGCAGTGCACAATGTGAGCCTTTGCCCTAGCTTGCAGATATCACAATAATGCAGCAAGTCCATGGCAAAAATGCTTCCCACTTCTGCAAGAGAGTAAGGACCTCGAATTCCACACATCTTCATT
The DNA here is from genome assembly GCA_025447955.1 of Psilopsiagon aurifrons. Classification (NCBI taxonomy): domain Eukaryota; kingdom Metazoa; phylum Chordata; class Aves; order Psittaciformes; family Psittacidae; genus Psilopsiagon; species Psilopsiagon aurifrons. The sequence continues at coordinate 29,684 of JAOEHY010010215.1, forward strand.
AGGTGTTACTCTCTTAAATTATCCATATTTTTGGGGGGTTTTAACAAAAGCACATTGATTTAGCAGCAAACAGCCACCACTTTTAAAGTGCTGAGCAATGGTGTACATGACAAAAACATCTCCATCCAGTTTGGAGCAGAAACTGATGCCTCAAAGACCAAACAAGTAGGACCTTTGGCACCTGTCTGCCCACACAATTCAGTATGTATGGAAACCCAAGCTGAGCGGTAGCAATACGTTTTTGAGCAGGTCTGCTTCTCTTCAGTCTGTGTTTGGCGTGTGGGTTTTTCTCTGCAGGGCTTTTTGTGGGAGCCAATTCAGTTTCTCTGGGTAGATTTCAAATGTCATTTTCAGGAGAGAAAAATAATTTGTGTTGTACATGCCTTCAAGCTTCACAAGCATTACTAGCTCAGTATAACATTAGTCATATCCTTACAGTCCAGCAGTGCTATAATCACTGCTCTATTATGCAAACACTATCACTCATGCTTAGACTTTAACTAACTCTTTTCTCAATGCACTCAGCCTGTTAGAAATCTTGCTTGACAGCTCTTTTATATCTGCACAGTATATTTTCAAGCCCTCAGCAACAAAACTGAAGCATATACAATCTCTGGTGATATTGAACCTTATCCAATTGAAGGGCTGAGTTTAGATTTCAATTATTTATGAACTATTATTTTCCTGAGCTTATCAAATAATTTCACTTAAATAGAAGAATGGCTTTTACCATGTAAGACAGTGCAATATTTTATAATCCTTCTTGACAACCTGCTCCCATAGGAAGGGACAAATTGCTGTTCATGTGCCATTTAGATTTAAAATTGATAATGGACAATCAGAAAATAAACATCGATCTTGCTGACATGTTACACCATACAGAAAAGAGCGACAAAAATATTTGGGTACAAGAAATGTCTGGCTGCTTCAAAAGCACTCTAGGGCAAATACAAAAAAGAGACATCTTTCTAAGTGAAGTTTATGTATGGGGAGCTGTAGGATGAGTGGTGTTCCTCAGGGGTCAGTGTTGGGATCTATTCTGTCCAACATCTTTGTTGGCAACATGAACATTGGGATTGGTGCACCCTCAGCAAGTTTGTAATGACACCAATCTGTGTGGTTTGGTTGATTCACTGGAGGGAAGGAATGCCATCCAGAAGCACCTTGACACGCTTGTGAGGTGGCCAATGCCAATCTCATGAAGTTCAAAAATACAAAGTGTAAGGTCCGACAACTGGCTCGGAACAATCCCAAGTACAAACACGGGCTGGGCAGAGACTGGATTAAGAGCAGCCCTGAGGAGAAGGACTTTGAGTGTTGGTTGAGAAACTCAGTGTGACCCAGTAGTATGCACTTGCAGCCCAGAAATCAACCCCATCCCCAGCAATGTGAGCATCTGGTTGAGGGAGAGGATTCTCCCACTCTGATATCCTCTGGGAAGACCCCACCCTGCAGTCCTGCATCCAGCTCTGGGGCAACAACATAGGAAGGATGTGGAGCTGATAGAGTAAGTCCAGAAGAGGGCCAAAAAGGCCCTCTGGGGAGAAGGCTTCAGGAAGAAGGCTCTGGGAAGACATTATAGCAGCCTTTCCCTGCCTAAAGGTCTCCCTGCCCATGGGAGGGGGTTGAAACTGAATGAGCTTTAAGGTCCCTTCCAACCCAAACCATTCTGTGATTTTATGATTCTATGATTCTGTGAATCTATTATTCTATCCTAGCTATTGTAGATCTAGTCTATTGTGTAATGCCAGCGCTGTCTTCTAAGAAAATTTACACATATACTTACTTGAAGGACAATGTTAACTGGTGATGTAAGTACAGCATTGCCATGTACTATAATAACCACAAACAAAGCCCCTCAAAATCATTATATGAACTTACAAATTCTGAGGGTGCCTCTCTTTGGCCTGGCTCCTCATTCTGCTCTAGCCATTTGCATTGTTTGGGTATTTTAAAGGCAACTCCATTTCCTTGACTTCAGGTAGACTTTGATCTCTTGTTCACCTGGTTTGGTTGCTGTGTACATTAGTATCTCCACTTTCCTCTGCTTCTCTCTGACTACAAATTGCAGCCTTCATTTAGATTCCCAATTCACTACTGCACTCAGCTTTTCCAGCTATTTAATACAGATTGATCAGAGATGCTGGACTTAACCATCACGAATGAGTGACTGTATCTTGGTCTTCTTGTTTGCCTAATAATAAGGATATGATAGGAATTAGTGAAATACGAAAAAAGACGTATGACTGGTTTAGTTTTGTTGAGTGGCTCTAGATTATTTTTGTATAAACAGTGATCAGATTTAAAGCTTATTTATCTGGCAATAAATCTCTTTTCTGAAGTAAAAAATCTTTTTTTTAGAGGATGAGCTTCTACAAACCTCAGTATTTGATTATTTATGACAGAAGTGTGGAAGCTGGCACTACTGTAAAGGCAAAGATAGAAGAATACAGCTTAATTCTAGCAACACATAAAAATGGTTTTCACATTAAACCTCCTTTTTTCTTATTTATTCTTACCTTTGAGTTTTCCAAGGTTGCTTATCTGTTAGTTCACATAAGCGTCACCTTGAGCGTGACAACTCATAGTACCATCATCCTTGGAAAGAATTTTTCTCTTTTCTTGCAAGGTATTTTTCCACACAGTTTATGCTGATTAAAGAAATATTGTCATAGGCCTATAACCTCAAATATTTGCCTTGATGGAGTATTAACTACCTTTTATGATATGAATAAGTATAGATAAATATGACCTCACTTTCCAATAGCTGGCTTTGCAAAGAACTCTCTACTTCATTTCTGAAGCTTTTTATACTGAATAAAAATACATATGCACAATACTAGATTTAAAAAATACTGCAGTCAGTTGAAAACAGTCTATCAATGTAATCAGATTCTGTAGTCTACTGTATGTTTCATCTGCAAAATTCTTGTCTCTTGACACATCTACCATATCTATCCATTCTGAGTCCAATATGCAAAGGCCTAAGCATCTATATGCTCAAGTCCTCCTGCTTTGTGAGCCTGGATGCATTCCTAAGGTCTGAGGAAGGTGAAAAGATCTTTGCAAGTCAAGCTCTAGTAGATTTAGGAGTGGCAGTTTAAAACATGAAATGTTTCTAGGTCTCTACCTCCTCCTTCTGTCAGAGGTTAATGTCAGCCAAATGGGATGTAGTTATGCTTGAGATGCTGCACAGATGCCCAGTACTTTGAACCACTGTTGATGATAAATGGATACCTGAAGTGGGGTGGGACAACAGGAGTGGCAGTTCTTTAAACTACTGCAGTTAATCCACGACAGCTGGAAATTGCATCTTTACCCACTGCTGAAGTTGGCCATGCAATTCCAATTCATACTAGTAAATCCAGCAAATGCACTTCATGAATGTAACTTAGTACTGGCATTTTATTTTTATGTAATATAATTAAATTTCAAAGTACTGCATTTTTCTTTACTCCCAGGATTTTTAGCTCTATGTTATTGTTTCACATAACTAAATTTCAACCCAATCCACATGCCATTCCCCAGAACTACTGTACTCACCATACAGTGGTGTTCTTTAGATACACTTAATGCCCAAATTGTTTGGCTGGACTATAAGGTTATTCTGTTAAAAGAAAATCCATCTTGGGAAAGTGAACATCTAAAGAGATGTAAAGCCTAAATGCAAGGACTTTGATCCCATGTTGGCACTCCACTTTGTAGTAAGAATCTATTTATATGCACTATGCTATGTTCACCAGGAGAATATTGGAAACACATTTGCAAATTAAAGTCTGAGTCAGAACAGCCTCTTGCTCAACTAAAAATCAAAAACAACAACAGTGACACAGAGCCAGAGTAAATTTGTGTCTATAGGAAACATGTTTTCTTCTAGTTTGTACCTCTAAAAAACTAAAATATTCTTAAGGATGATTCATTTCAAGTTCAGTCACTGGTTATGAAAATATTACACAGGTATTACACAGGGCAGGTCACCACTTCTGATTGCTGCTGCTCTCCTGCTCCACATGCATGGAACACAGCCTTGTCTGCAGTCCTCTGCTACAGCTTTCATCTTGGCCAACGCCAGACATCATAGCATCACAAAATATCTCAAGTTGGAAAGGACCCATGAAGATCAAGACTGTGTCCTCCAGTGCCAAAACCACGTATTTCCATAGTGTTAATCTTCAGTTCTGTAAGAAACCCAGTTCCTTGTAGCATCAAAACTAATAGGAATGTTTGCCAACGCATGAGATGCAGGCAAGCAAGCTTCATTTCTGGAAAACCCTCCTGGTCCTGACTGAGTGCAGAGATCAGAGCATCCTCCTGAGAGGTCTTTGCCATCCTATGGCAGCTGAGGACAACCTGCACTGCCACCACACCGGTAGGACCTTCCCAAGAGCCAACTCCTTCTCCGCTTCCAGTTGTGCTCAGGGAGACAGATGCAAACAGATATCTGTGGCAACATCAGCAAAACTCCCACGCACTTCTGTACCTCACTGGAAATAGTGGCAAAGCTTTATGCTTCTGGTAGGAGACATACACCCTGCAGACTGACAAATTCTCTGCTCTGGAGCTCACTGCAGGTGTTAAGAGTGATGCCATTTGAGACTGACTGATTCCCTGCTTCCTTGGATGCTTTTCTTACCTATGGCAACCTACAATCTACCAAAAATGTTGGCATATGTGTGCAACAGTGGAAGAGTTATAGGATATTATATTGTTATAGGATATTAGAATACAAAGCAACACGAAAAATCATTTTTCAATTAAACAGATTCATGGAAATATTTTCCCTTAAGTGCTACTGACTGACTTTAAAGTGCACCTGACCCCCATTAACCAGAGATGTGTGCATTTGTAAACAGTGATGCAGCAGTATTAGCAGCATTAGGAATGCATTAGCCATGTTTTATATACAAGAACTATTTAAGCCAAAAGCAGTGACATAGCCACATCTGTGCAGATGAACCATGTGACATGCCCAACTTTCACAACAAACTCAAAAAGATCTTTAGAGGGAGACATCCTTTTTTGTCCTTGTATGTAAAACCACTGATCTTATAGACTGGCAGGCAGGCCATGGGCAGGCCATGGGGGTTACAGCCCAGCTAGGGCGGGCACAGGTACACAAGGAGGCCTAACCCTGCCAAAAAGCAGAGAAGACAAGAAAGTGTTAAAACCCTTGGCTCAGCCAAGGATTTAAACAGGAAGGCATGATCACACTTTGGACCTCAGAGCAGCCTTCCAGTATCTGAAGGGGGCTTACAAGGATGCTGGAGAGGGACTCTTCATCAGGAACTGTAACGATAAGAAAAGCAGTGATAGGTTTAAACTGAAATAGGGGAAGTTCAGGTTAGATATAAGGAAGAAGTTCTTTACTGTAAGGGTGGTGAGGCACTGGAATGGGTTGCCCAAAGAAGTAGTAAATCCTCCATCCCCGTCAGTGTTCAAGGCCAGGTTGAACAGGGCCTTGGGCGACATGGTCTAGTGTGAGGCGCCCCTGCCCATGGCAGTGGGATTGGAACAGGATGATCTTAAGCTCCTTTCCAACCCAAACCATTCTATGATTGATTTTATGATTCTATGATTAAGAAACACAAGACTACAGAGCTGAAGGGTAAGTAGGAAGCATTATGTGAGTCCAAGCGAAGGGCCAGGGAAGCCAGGGTGCATGTGCGACAAGAAGGATTTGCATGAGGGACCAAAGACGGACAGTGAAGCCTGGGCAGGACAGTCTGAGGAGAAACCAGAAGCAAAACAGACACTTACAGCTTCAGCCGAGGAACTCATTCAACAACCAAGAGCAACTGGAGGTATTCCCCCATCTGACTTCTGGATGAACTACTCACCAGGAGTCCCACAAGCCACTGTTCTGGGTCCCTGGGCTCTGCACCCCAAGAGCCCTGCTGAAGCCCATGGCAGAGCCTGGCTGCCCTGCCCCTGCACAGCACTGCTGGGGCACTGCACAGAGATGGACTGTAGAGGGGTTTTAGCCATTTCTGCGAATACTGTTCCCAAATTGAAGATACCTTCACAAGAGCATGAAGGAAACACTTCAGTGTATCAACAACACGAGGCATTTTTTTCCCTCATGGGGTTTCCTGATGCCTGTTTCATCTGCTGTTATTTTCTTTTTGAATTACACAAGAGCTACTCTTTCTAGTAACTGTTCTATTGCTTACGGTTTGTCAGGGAAGATCTGCTAGTGCCCTGCCAAATTTATCCTCATCTAAAGAAATAATGCATATGTCAACTGAACCTAACTCTCTTTCTAATGCTTTCATCATTATCTTTTTTTGGATATGGACCTACTTTCCATAAAAGGTGATGTAATATACACCAAAACTAAAGGTAAATAATCTGATTTTGAGTTGCAGATGTACTTATCAGCCAAGAAGATTGACTACTGCCCGCATTATTGATTAGAGCAAACATATCAATGCACATTGCCAATGGAACGCCTTAAAGCTAATGACTTTCAATTACTCAACCCAGCAGTGGCAGATGTGACAATTGCTTATTCAAATATTGGTTCCAAAGATCACATGAGTGGTGCTCTTTGATTTTATGGAGCACTCAACTATGACTTTCAAACAGCAGAATCACCTTTCGATTACTGATAGAGTTTGTGTGGGTTTTAATCTCAGTCAATAATGGGGTGAATTACACCATTCCAAGAAGTGATTTGTAGACATCTCCAAAGTCATCTCTCTAGCACCTGTGCCTAATGGTTGACAACTTATTTTTCTACAAAATGAGTAAGCTATCAGACAAAATTTGCAGAGTTGTTCAACTTTCTTAGAAGGCTGATAATTGCTTACAAATTGTAAAAGGTTTGCACATCATTAAAACACCTATAAAATCCACAAAAAAAAGCATAGCAGCCTGTAACATTTTACTGGGCATTGAAATGTGAGTATTTTGCAGGTGTCAACTACAATTACAGCCTCTAAGAGTTTACATTTCTGCTCTCACTATCTTTTGCTTATTTTCTTCAAAGTGGGAAAAGAGGTGTGAGTGCAACTAGCCAAATCCTTATGTCTTCTGTTAACTTATATACATCTTTGCATTTTTCATGCTCTCAGATTTTTTTTCATACATTAGTGTAGCACTGTGTCATTTATAAAAATGTGTTCATGAAAGGGAAGAACCAATCTAATAAAGTGATGCTACTGAACAACTTTTTCAGGTATTCTAGAGAGATTGACTACATAACCTTGGGTGTATGTGCATACACAAAAAAGATTCACATAGACATTCATATTGTATATAAATGAAAACACTACTATGATGTAGTTACTCAGTTTCTATTTACAGTCCTGGCTTACAGAATAACATAGATAGCTGCCTCATTCTTTAATGTTCCAAAAGTTGCTAAACTGCAATTAAATTTGATCTAAAGCTGCACACTCACAACCAATATACACTGGGGTTTGGATCCATGTGATTCTGAGCTTGATAAGTCATCAAGAGAATTGACCCATGCCTGCGTGTGTCTCATTAAGGCTGCCCAGATATGTCATTTCAAATTTTTCATGTTGACCCCACCATCTCCCTTGCTTAGCTAAAGTGTTCAGTCAACTCTGTCCTGCCAAAAAAATTCTAAGCATAAAGCTGATACTGAGCTCTTCTCTTGACCCTTTGTAACACTTAAAATAGTAAATGCCATGAAATGCTTCAACAACACTTGGGTTAAACATTCCTTTCCATAACCTTCTTTAGTGTTTTCCTCTAAATGTTCAATACTTTAAGATGACAATGAATGTCCTTAATGAAATTAATTGTGTGGGTTTGTATGACTGTGTGCAATTGAAAATATATCTTTGAAAAATGTGCTTCAACTGTGCGACATTCTCTACTTTTAGCTCTTAGTTAGAGGATTAACACTAAATCAGGAACTCCTCTACATTTGACCCTGTGCTTTGTACAGCCGTGTCCACACCCTCTCACTGTGTTCCTGTCCAGCTTGAAGATGGAGAAGATGCCTGAGAAGATGCCAAGGACTCAAATTCACCTTAAGCATCCACTGCTGCATGCTGAGTTCTGCAGATCGTGAGGCAGTTGCAGAGGGTGCCTATAAGGAGGAATGTGTCTCTTAACCTTGAGATTAGTTAGTCCCAAACACAGTGCACAGAGCAGGAGGAGCAATCTTGTATTGCAGCTGCTGCATAAGGACATGGCTGGAGGTGTGCATGCCATACCTACACATGGTTATTGCATTGGGTCTCAGCACAGAGTGAACAGATGAGAAGGTTGACTAGAATGTCAGCCTTGTATGTCCATGGAGTATAGAGCATGCACCTATTCTTGATAATCCGCTGCTTTTCCAAATATTGCAATTTGGAATCCATTTCTGAGAGCTTCTCCAGTAAATGACATTTCAATTTAAAACTGTATATACTGCAAACTACTATTCACTGGCCAAGTTCTGCTCTCATTTATCCTCCCAAAGTCTACAGTCCAAGAACAGTGTTAGAGATCATGATAGTCACTTTTTAAAATTCCTCAGATATAGACTGCTAGGGTGAATTCTTAAGGATTCTTATGGAAAGGGGATGTCTTTCTGTGACGGTATAACCACAAATAATATTCAGCAGAGGAAGCCTTTGCAGGACAAGACCTAAAGGTGTGAAGGTGGTTCAGTGAGTTGCACCAGCCACATGAGCTCTGAGGAGAACCCGAGTTTGTGCCATCACTCACACTGTTCAATATTACAGGTCCTCACAACAAATAAAAGCTCATTTCTGCATGCATCTGCTGTCTATTCAAGTGACAAATAAACCAGCCACGGTGGGTTTTCCTAACTTATGTCTATGCAACAGCAGAAGCAGTTGCATGCCAAAGACCTGATCCAGTCTGGTGGAAAAACACTGGCCTAGAGGCTGCAAAGCATGAATACACAAGTGCCATTGATGTCAATGGGACTGTACAAAAATTTTCCTCCTAAGAACACAGTTAAGTGCTCTGCAAGACTAAAACAAGATTACTCAGCATGCTTTAGTGCTTTGAGTCCAGCTGAAGTTCAGATAAAGGGACATTTTTTTCTTTCACTGCAGTCCTCATGTATTGCCAGAGAAGTGTACTTGGGGAATAAAAAAACCTTTGACTGCCTGTGAGAAAATTCCCTCAGTGCAATCAGTGCTGTAAGATGCACGGAATCTCCTACCAACTTCAGAGTAGGAGGCAAAAGGTAGGAGGAAAAAAATGCTCCCTCAAAATGTGCTTCTGAGACAATTCGTTGTGCTGCATTATTCAGATTGGAACAGTCATCGCTCCGGTATCTGAGTGCCTAATTATTGTTCTTGAGAAGCAAAGCAAGTACTAGCAACATGAGATTTGTCTTCCAGTTCAAACTTTTGCTGGAGGGCACTCAATGCCTCTACCAGAAACAATTGGAAGTATAGTTTTATATCATGTACGGGCCCAAAAGTGCTACTTTATAGATCTCTAAAGAAAACTGAGGGCTTTAGTGAAGATACTTTTAAGTCTGAGAACTCCTTCCCTGCCAGCAAATGCCTCTTGTACAGACAATCATCAACCTCCTCTACTCCTATGTAGGAGTATTCAGAAAATACGTAGCTGTCAAAAGACAGAGCCTACAACTGCCACTACTCCTGCAGTGATGGGGCTTTCTAAGTTAATATGAAGTGATGTAGGTAATGCACCCATAGTATATTAACGGCAGTCTGCCTGAAGCCCCATGCTCTGTGTCACCTAATTAGGCGCTGGGTGCTAATGACTCCATAACCAGGCTGTTATTGGTATATGAATAACTTGTTAATACTAGTTTGGATATTTTCCACTATACTGCACAATGTGGTGCAAACAGAGCAGGTCTAAGCCATAATACTCAGCAGAATTTTCAAGTTGATGTAAACCTCCACTTGCCAAAGTTGACACCTGTGTCTTTTGCCACGCTCCACCTACATCCCTTACTGCTACTTCCCAATTAAAATCCTTTGTACGAGAGAGAAATCTGTGGTAAATGAAGATTACCAGGTTGGGAGGTGAAGGGAATGTGTATCGTATGAGAAGTGCTGTACCATTATTTTTTTTACAGCTTGTATAATTCTGATCCAGTTTCCTTCTTCTTTCATGATGCAGCATATTCAGATGCATTTCTGGTTGCAAGTGTAGTATGAAGACAAGACATTTTTGGACTTGACTGCAGCAGTACTGTAATTCCCTGCACACCATTTGCTTCTTTAGAAATAGATCTTCTTAACTATTTCTATATGCCTCAATACTCATCTGTAAAATCTAACTATATCATAAACCTCAACAGAAAAAAGTGTTGGTCCCATAGGCAGTGGCAGACACTATTTTCTCTTTAGTATTTTCTTACGCTAATTATAAGTGATGTAAGTTCACGTCACTTTGCTACAGGATGAAATCTCTCAGCAAAAGACTCTTCGATAAAACCAAGCATTTCTTCTGGTAAATACAAAACCTGGTACTGATCTGTATGAAAGTCAGTTGTATGTAACACAGCACTGGATATCACATTCTTAGCAATTCAATGAAGGAGAAAATGCTGAAGAAAATGATCAGCAAAAAATTCTCAGTTCCTGATCCTCATTTACAACAAAACACCTTTACACTGAAGATACAGTAAAAGAATATTGAGTTGGGCATAAACATAATACAATATGCTATTCCTCCAAGGCCCCATCCTGCCAGGACGGTATAAAGGTGACTGGGCAGTCAAATCTGTTCCTTTATAACATTATGTCATCTTAAATTCCATTTCAAAACAATGTTTAAACATAATTGATTTGCCCTGAATTTCTAATTTGCAGCCCATTGTCCTTGTCCTCCAACAGCAACAACAAAAAGAAGCTGTCAGCATCCCCCTCGCAGATTCAATATAATCATGTTAGGCAAGTGAAGAAGTCAATGACAGCCTGACCCACAACCTGCACTTGCTTGAGAGCTGACTTCTCTTGCCTTCATGAGTGCTGGCTGAGGAATGTGAACGTCCCAACATCTCCCACTTGAATGGGTTTATTTCAGTAGTAAAAATAAATGTCTTTTTGAGCTATGACCAGTTCAATCCACTCCAGAGAATTACCTTCTCAGCCAGTCTGTATCCATGTAGTTACATGGATCCTCTCGTCCCAGTCTCCCTGCCATTTGTACCACAATTCCAACCCTTGGAGAATCCTCCGGGCATTGCTTGATTCACGTTATCTGGAGGACCTCATACAGAGTGCCAAGACAAGGAATGCATGTCTAGAGCATGCAGAGAAACATAAAAGCCTGACAACTCATGCATCTTGTTAATAAATGATCCCTTTTCACTGCAAATTCTGCAAAGGCTTGTTTATCTTCATAGTTTTTCACCACAGAATGATATGTCTCCTGCCTCCCGTGTCAGTTTGCTGAATGCTCTGCATTTCATGAATGAAACCAGTATTTCTGCCAAGCCCACCAGCCCATTTATGTTTTTTAGAAGGGATTAGGCATGTTTCTAAAAACAGTTTTTAACACTCCAGGTTTTTCCACAGTAAATCAGATCAGCAGGATCCAGTACTTTTGCCCTTTAACATTCATCATTTCATAAAAATACAATACCATAAATACCAGTACTTATGAAAGAAAATTCAACTATTTATTTACACAAATCTTTAAATTACTTTTTCAGGGGGAAGTAGAGGTGCGAACATTTTAGTTCTCCAGCCAGCACTATTTCCCAATCCTGCTTTCTACCCTGATGATCACACAGCCGGGTCTTCTTATACACAAGGATGACATGAGCAGTTTCTTCAGTTTCAGCAAGAACTAGAGCACTACTTATATACAGTCACTAACAACTGAAGCATCAGGAGTCCGACAAGAGTCTACAAACTGAACCACTACATTTTCAGCAACAGTGAATCTGTGTTTCTTTTGTGTTCCAGTAAAAGACAGCCCACAGTGATAACATGACACTGGACATTTTGTCCTGTTCCTTTCAGTGGCCTTTGCTCCTAAAGCACAGCCTGGCCTGTCGATTAAGCCATGTCTCAAAGTAAAAGACCCTCCAGAACATGAGCACCACGTCTTGTGAGACATGAGCCTTCCTGGCACATCGCGTCCAACTCTCCACTGCACTTTTACAACAGGTAGAGGTTCTCAATCATGTTCACTCTGGTTTCTTACCTCTCCAGGTGTTGGACCAATATTAAGCAATATTAATTGTCATTATGCAACCTCTAATGCAGTTCGGTTTCACAGCACATCATGTGTCATTTGATCTTGTCATTTTGTAGCCTCTCCAGACTAAATCTGACATCAAACTGGTTCAACACAACCAGCTGTGCACCAAACCAAAATACTGACTTTGAGTATGTGGTTGGGGGATCACTTTTTCTCCCTAATTGAGGCTAGAATTAAACCAGCAATACTCAGTTATAAGGTTATCCTAAATGGTAGCAACAAGATGAAGATTTTCTTATTTCATTCTGATATATTACATGGAGATGGGAATATTCCCGAAACGTTTTGGCTTTATCAGTAAATTTAATTTGTCCTCAGATGAGTCTGTATGCATAACTGAAAATATAGCAGCAATACTGCTATTGAAGCTAATATTATACTTGCATTCAAGATGGTCTGCAATAACAGGAGTGAGAGTACGAATATAGCTTAACGAATCATGTAAACTGAATTAGGTTCATACAAACTTACCACAGAGATGAGAATCCACACTCACTGTGATATTTGTTATTGCAAATTTCTGAAGTAATCTATCCAAACTCACATAATTCTGGATGTTAAAGGAAGAAGTGTGTCATGGTCTTTCTCCTTGCCTCTCCATGACGACAACACTGCAGACACAGCAGAAGTTCCATCAATGTTGGTAATATCAATACATCACCATTGACTCATATATTCAGTGCGGTGTTCATTATAGTTCATTCCAATTTATTAAAAGGGTCTCTAAGCAAAAGAATAAGTAGCTGACTTCAGGCAGGCCTGAATCAGACACTACAATTTCTGAATTACTTTATTACCCGCAGTCTACTCAATCAATAATATCTGGATCAAAACCATCTCTCAACCTTGTAATTACAGAATAAGATTCTTCATTGTACTATTATTGTGGATTAAATTGATTCCACATACTTGTAAAGAATGGCATTTCCAAGGCCCCCATCTGTTCCATTTTCCTTGTCACATTCTCCTGTCTGCTAAATTGTCAACCTTCCACTCCTTACCCAGGCAAATTCTGAAAATGTGGGCTCATCAATTCAAGTGCCTAACCAAGGCAGACATCTCCTATTGTATCTTAAATGACCACGGTGCATCCCTAGTGCCACAACATTGAGTAAAGAGAGAAGTCAGATGCGAAAGAAACACACCTCTTCTGACAAATTATGAAATGTATTTGTTCACATTCAAAAATGAAAAACCTCTGAAAAAAAAGTGAAAATAAAAATCGTAACTGCACATGTTGATGATGCCCCAGGATATTTTAACTTGCTTGCCAAGATGTGCTGGGTTTTGTGAAGCTATTGTGCTTATTCTTGTTGTTCAATAAAAAATAATTTGTTGCCATGGTAACTGCCAAATCATGTCATGCTTATGTTGTTTCTGGGATAAACAGCACCTTCTTCAAAAAAAAAGTCATCACTTTGTGGTAAAAATGCTTTTGCTTTTTGTCGTATCTATGAGAAAGAGTTTCACTCTATTTTAAACTTCCTGTATGGAGATGATACCATATGGTCAGACAATGTTCTTTTCCCTTTCCATTGTGGAATAAGCCATTTGTGACTCCATGAAAGAATTCAGCAATGGTTGTGATAACAGAGCATGTGAAATATTTGCAATATCTTTCTGGATATTCCAGGTACAGCCTTTTAATGCAATTCAACCAATAAAATAACTGCCTCACCGCACACCTTAGGATGCATTTCATAGAATACGATGGTTTATTGACTGAACTTGTAATAAATGATATGAAAGGAGAAGTATTAACCTTTGAAGAAAGTAGTAACAGATTGTGCACAGATTTATGGCCACTCTAGAGCATGCAGAAGCTTTGTTAGCTGTGCAGATGAAAATAAGCAAGAAGACCCGTGAGGTCTGACTACAGTTGCTCCAGAAACACTGTAAAATGCTCCATTCCTGCATCTCCTACATCTCTTCTTTCACTGTGCCAGGACAGGCTGATGTCTTCCAAGCCCACCCAGGACTTTGCAAATCCACCCTGAGGGTTAGTGGCTTGGACTAAAGCAGATCTTAGCTAAGTTTCCCACCAGCAGCTACGTTCCTTATCACTTTTGCTTCCCGTTAAGTCGTTGGCATTCAGTTAAGCACAGGCAGCAGAGCCAAAAAATGTCATTTTCCGTTTCCAGAAGCCTACCTCTGTGTGACTGCTCCAATATCCCACTTTTCCTATACTTAAATTTACCTAAGCAGATTCTACACAAGTTTTTGACTCAACTTTTCACAATGTGTTTTTTTAAACATCCTAAGAAATAATCAAAAAATGTGGTTTTTTTCAAAGAGATATTACGGTTTAACCCAATTCTACACTCTATTATCCATAAACAGGCATATATTTGTTTATTATTTTCTCAGATTTCAAAATAAATTATGTATATGCACCCCCTCAGCACAAGCATGGCAAATTTGGAGTACTTAGTAATTCAACACAAATAGAGAGGCAGCATACCACTTTGTCTAAGTCATTCTGGTCATCTTGCAAGATGCTCATGCAATGCGACCTCACACAGTATGAGCTTTAAAAACTTTAATTTTTCCATTTGACTAGTTAAGGCTTATAAAAAATGCTTCTTTTTCTATAAAAATAAAATCTGGTATTGCCTAAACAATATAACAAATTTTACTAACAGTTGGAACACAACTATGCTGCCTGAAAGTGAAGGCAGGCCATTACAGCTGAAACCAGAGAGGAAAAAACTGGGAAGCATTCTTACTAAGGCAAAACACAATCAGTGGCACACATCTTTCCAGATTTTTAATGAATTAATGCATTTTAACATTAATTTGGTTCAAGGAGCAGTGAAACACACCTTATCTAGGTACAAGAGCAGGGGAACAGAATCTTCATCCCTCCAGTGTTCTTATCACCTGTTTCTAGAATTGACAAGTACAGAGACACTAAATAGAATGAATATCCAAGCTTCATCACCTGAGAGGTGAACATAAGCCGTGGGCTTATTTGTACGTGTACAAAAAGTGACATTAAAACAATGCTATTTCTGTTCTGCTCCAGACTTCCCAAATGTCACATTTACAGCTGCACATGCAATCTCCCTTGTCATCCAGCCTGTGTAGGGTGGCAGGAAGGCTGCCAGAGACAAAATGTGACCATGTAGTCCAAGAATGCATGGATATGAGAGAGCTTGCATAATTACCATAACCCAAAATTCTTGTTCCTTCTGTGTGGATTTTGACTGTCTCCAAAATACTAATTGCTAGACTGATTTTTTAAACACTCAGATTAAGGAAAACGGTTATGGCATGTACAACTTCGGTTGTGTATGAGCACCAGGAGGAGGATGGATTCCTTGCTTTGGAAAGCAGGTTCCCATCACTGTGGAATGGGACAAAATATATATCAGCTCCCAACAGGAGAAGGCTATCATCTTTGAAAGATTACTGCATTGTTAGCATCATGTGCTGTGTTCATACACTAGTCCAAAAGTGAAGGTGGAATGCTCAATGGGGAGAATGTTGCCACCTTGTCCTGCCCAGACCTCCCAGGCATCCTCAGAACACTGCTCTGAGACTGCTCCAGCACTGCTGGCAGCATGTGCTGGGCTCCGCAGAGTGCAGTGATTTTTAGCAGACTGACTGGGTTTCCCTGAGGATCTCATGTGAGAGAAGGGAAAAGATGCTTTTTTAACATCTCACAGCTTACTTAAATCTGAACAGAATGGCACAGGGCCAGTTTGTAACCTTGAAGGCTTGTTTTTCTGGTTTGTGCCTGGGTTGGTTTTCCTTACTAAGTAGATAAAGATTGCTGGAAGCTGTGTGGATGATGATGCTTCTCAAAAATACATTCAATCTTTTTCTACTGGATACTCTTAGGCAATCTGAGTGCTAGAGGTTGGTTCCAAATCTATCAAATCACAGCTGGTTTACATATTAATACACAAAGTAAGACCTGCATGTTTCTGGGAATGTTTTCTGGTAACAAGTGACTTGATCAAAAATCCAACAAAGAAAGAAAACAGCATCTAGAAAAGAAAAAAACAGTTGTCATTATTGGGGAGGATTTTCACAAATGTTCCTTTGTTACTTTTAAAAAGTATTGACAGAATTTATGCCTTTTTCTTGCTGACATGGTTACTTCAATATTTAATTGAATTTGTCTTAACTGTTTGATCATGCTTATGAGATTTTCAAATTATTACTAACCAGAAATAACTCCCAATACAAAACAACAACAAAAAAAAAAAGTTAAATAAAACTAGAGCTGGTTTTAGAATATTTTTAGAGCTATTGAAATACCTTGGAATGAAAATAATCTAGAAACTATAAGAATATTTCCAAGTGTCTGCACTTTTTCAGTCATCAAATGAGAGTTTTTTTTTTTTAAAAGCCCTACATTGCTTTTAAAAAGGGGAAAAAAAAAGACATTTTAGGACTTCTTTATTGACACGTGAGTTTCCCTTTTGCCATGATTCTATAATCCATACCCATTTGCTCTGATTACATTGCAGCAATACAGCTAAGCAAACAAAGACTGTATTTTCCTTTCCATAGTGCACACTCACTGTGTCACAGGGAGCTGCTCTGGGGTTCGCAGCCCTTGCAGGATGCCACTCCCTCTTCCCTAACCAGAAAACATGAGTCAGACTATTTAGCAAGAAACAAGAGTTTTCTGGAGAAGCATTTTATTGCAGAATGTCATATGCTGGCATGAAGGAAGGGCACAGCTTCAGCCTCATTTTTATTTATTGATGTGTTTAAAGGGTATTACTAATGGTCAACATAAATTTGAGATGAAGCCAAGAGTAAAAGTGAAACCTTATTGTTTCATGGGAGCGAACAAAAGTAATTATACACCCTGGAAGAGTGGAGCAGAGTTTAGAGCTTGACTCAAGCTCTAGCCCACAGCTTGGTTTTCATGACAAAAGCCAGTGGCTGCCTCTGCAGTGTCCTCAGAAGCAGCATAAGGACATACATGCCCCACTGCAAGTTCTGTTTATTCTACATTTTAGAGACTTATGTCCTCTTGAAACTTATCCTTAACCTAATTAAAGTCTTTGTGGGTTTGCCTGCTTATGCTGTCCCTATACAGAGATATACACAATGGAAGCTCTGCTTCCACTGATGCAACCACCCCCACAGGGCATTTGCCACCATCAGTATAGAGATAAAGCACTGGCCTCTTTTCTCGTTCAGCAATGTCCAAGGTCAGCTGGATATCTTTCACCTCGCAAACTGACTCGATTCACCCGCTCCTTCAGCAGTTTCTGCAAGTTGTTGTAGAGGACTCCATACGGCTGCTTTCCATCTCTGATGCTTCCATGGCACTGGAGGGTACCACTAGACTAGATACTTGCCTATACTGTCCCACACACCCTGCCACTAGTGACTGTCCAGCCTCAAGGAAAATGTCTCAGTGGTCCTCCTATACTATCATTAAACCTCAGAAAAGACCCAAGCCGGGCCCTGCTTAACTTCTGAGATCAGACGAAATGGTCTGTTCCCAGGATGGTATGGCTGTGGATAAAACACTCTCTGTATGTGTGCCAAGATGCAGATCCCCATCAAAGTCAGCAGGGAGGTCTCAAGGGTATTCAAAGGCTATCCAAAACCTTTAGAACTCTCAAATGATGCTGTAAATAGTCTGGTGGGTGAGCTGGGAATGTAAGGGAATGTCTCCTTCGTAGCTGACTGCCCGAGGAATAAAAAAAGATGTGTAACTGCTAAACACTTCCATTATATACCTCCCAAAGTATAGAGGTGATGACCACACTGAGAACACAAGCCAGATCAGCTTCATGATCAATGAGTCTATTGTATTACGAGTCACTACCAGGAAGTACAGTGGAACAAGAACCTTAGCCCAGGCCACTGTCCTGGGTTCCACAGTAACAGTCATTTTTCTCCTTCTTAGTAGTTGGTGCAGCACTGTGTTTTTGACTTGTGGCCTGAGAACAGCACTGATAACA